>SSNS01000003.1:6159633-6213471 GCA_006937985.1 Aphyosemion australe | reverse complement strand
TTCGACCTATCGCGCCGCCATCTTGGCTCCGCCCCCCCACAATGTCAGTTCCATGTAGCTGTAAGAGCTAAACAAACCAGATCATCTAGAGCAAAACATCCTGGGACTGGACATCAACAGTTAGAATTTATACAAGCTTAGTCAGAATAAACTTCTTCCAATCAGCCACAGCTGTGCGTCTGGCGTCCATGAGGACTTGTGTCTGCAGCACAGGTAGATGTGGCTACATCCTTGGCACATGTGAAGAGAGGCAAATGATGCAACACAGGTGTGACGATGCAACAGTTCAGCAGTTGCAGCAGAGGAGTTCAGATTCAATCATTTTAGGGAATTTGCTCAGAACCTGAGTGCACTGAATTATTTTGCTCTTCTCTGTTTGTGTAGAAAACTCACGCACATCACCTGGAAAGGTGGAACAAGCTGACTTGTCCCAGTTTGAAGAGGAAATGAGCCATCGATGAAGGATCATGATGATCCAGAGCTGATTGCTGCTGCTCTTCTTGTCCCAAAGTTCAGGACATGTTGGACAAGTGACGATAACATCCTGAGTCTTGGTAAGAGTTTCAAAATGTTTTATTTTTTTATGTGTATTTATCCAATATTTACATTTTTGGAACTTTGGATATTTTGACTCCTTTAAGTATTTGTTATGTTTTCCTGTGTTTTTACTCTCTTTTTGCTCCTATAATAAATGTCATCACTGCTGTGACACCAACATTTCCCCACTGAGGGACAGGAAAAGGATTTTCTATTCTATTCTAAAATCTTTTGCTCTTGTGTTTCATCCAGTCTCATCTGAAGGAGAAACCCGCGGTGCATCCAGGTGACACATCTTTGTCTTCAGAGGAGGAGGACTTCTTCTCCACCATCAAGCAGGACAAAGTTCAGCTGAAACCTCCAAGCAGCTGGAGTCGTGTCCAGCTGATTCCATGGATGTCCTGAAGTCTTTCCCAGCGGTTTGTGACTGAAGCTGAACTCACCTCTGCCTGCTGAAGCTGCCTGTGAGGCGTTTCAGTGCTGCAGGACTCATCCTCAGACCCAAAAGGGCTCGTGTTGATTCTAAGAACTTTGAGAACCAGTTTCTGACAAGGCTTAATAAAAGCTCTATGTAGTCTGGAAGAGACGAGTTCATTTCTCACTAAAGAAAAGGAAACCTTCATTAGAGTTGAAGTGACCACGTTGCTTCCATGATGATGTTTGAAATCATGTTGCTGAAATGAAAAACGGTTTAAAACAAAACAGTTTCTGTTAAATGCAAGTTTAGTAGCCTGGCAAGCCATCCTATATATGTGTATATATAGTCTGGCCAAGACTCATTGACGGCTCTCAGTCGTGAGGCGGGATCTACGGATGTCTTTCAAACTGTCAGCACGCAATTGGATAGCGCTAGGACCAATCAGAGTAACGAACAACGTGACGTAATCACAGCGACGGAAAAGAGGGAGGCAGCAATGGCGTCTAACATCAATGATTTCTGTCGTTTTTGTATGAAAACGTGAATATCAGGTGTACTGGGACATTGCACTACTTTGTTTCATAAAAATAAGAAGCCGCTAAGTTTATCAGACAGACTTACGCACGTTGGAGTCTAAATAATCCAATGTTGATGACAAAGCCGTTTCAAAAGAACATGGCTCCGGCGTTGCCGCCATGTTGCTTGGGTTCGCAGCCGCAGCGCTGACGTCATCGGCTACTCCCACTCTGTGATTGGCCCAAAATATAGAGCGCTGTGATTGGCCCAACCAAAACTATAGCGAGCTGTGATTGGACAGCCACAGGCTGCGAGGATTCCAATGAAGCGTGCCTAGACCAAACTCTGCAAAGCAAGAATTGGTCTAGTTCACTAGGCTACAAGTTTAGTGCAGAGAGCAGCAAAACAAAGATACGAGCATCCAGCTGATGTTGGACTGGTGTAGGGACTGAGAAGATCACCAATGTGTGATGGTGCTTGTCCATGTAAGGCCCTAAAAACCAGAACCAGGATCTTGAACCCTGGAGTGCCAGTGAAGCATCAGGACAGGGTTTCACAGATCTTTTAGAACGATCCTCTTTCTCACTTCAAAATGCCTTTTTTCTAGTCAGGGCAGAGACCAGGCTGCAGCCCCTTCAGCCCGTTGCCTGCTGCTATTGAAACGTTCTCTCTTGTTGGTGAGGTGGTGCTCCATGACTATTAACAGTGCTGGGAGTAACGAGTTACTAAAGTAATTCATTACTGTAATGCATTGCTTTTTCCTGTAACACTGTAATGTAAGGCATTACAGGAAAAAGGAATCAGTAATATTTTGCTCGGTACAAACGTCAGTAACGCGCATTACAACGCATTTTTAACCAGGAATAAATTAGTGGGTTTTCTTCCGGGTTCTAATTACGGGGGAGCCTGGAAAAAGGTCCAGTTTCCATATTACATTATTTCTATGGACTCTAGCGCACCAGGACTTGTTCAGAGCAGAGAGGACAGAGACCGCTGATGTAGATCATTCTGACTGATGGACTGGAGAGGACATTTTACAGCAGCCCTGATTATCATTTAACTTTCACCTGTGTGTGTGTGTGTGTGTGTGTGTGTGTGTGTGTGTGTGTGTGTGTGTGTGTGTGTGTGTGTGTGTGTGTGTGTGTGTGTGTGTGTGTGTTATTTAATTGGGTAATTTCCCATTTAGACCAAAACAAATCTCAACCTGCTTGTCTGATGGATTTCTGCTCATAACAGGGTCGATGCTGAACTCTGATCTTAACTCTACCTCAGCTGCTTCTGCTGAGTGAATTTTTTTCCTCTTCCCTAAATATCTACTAAATGAGATTTGATGTCATTTTTGAAAAACCATCATTTTGTTTCTATTTGGTTTTAAAATTAAGGAGAAAAAACTTTTGCAGAAACATTATGGAGATTTTGTTTTAATGGGATGTTGATATTAGTGGAAAATTAAGTAAACATACACATAAATAAATCCAAAAATACTACTGGTACTTTTAGTGGTAATTCCATCCAATGTTTCACTCCCTGAGCATCTTTAATCTGCTCTTGTTATAAAACTACAAACATGGACACATCAGACCTGGACTAGCTAATCTGCCACTAATGGCAGAGTCATTAAAACATAGTTTGTGAAACCTTGATCTGATTTGTGAAAGTAAAAATAAATGATTTGAGCATTTTATTTATTTATTTAGGTCTATTTGTTTTGCATCTGGGCCACACAGGAACTGGTCCAGCAAGAAAACTACAACACCTAGACCAGTATCCCCAACACCCTTCCCCAATGGCCCGTATCCAGCATGTTTTAGTTGTTTCCCTAATCCAACACACTTGAGTCACCTGTTCAGCAGCTCATCAAGTTCAGCAGAGGCCTGCTAATCACCTGCTGAGTAAAACCGGGTGTGTTGAAGCAGGAAAACAGTAAAACATGCTGGATAGCGGCCCTAAGGGGGATCACTGACCCAGAGCCTTTGAACCTGGACTAGATTATTCTAATAGCAGAATCTGGAAAGCATTGTTTGTGATTTGTGGAAAAGAGTGTTTAGCTTTGATTTTACAAATGTGGCAATAAAATAGTTTTAAAATGTTCAAAACTGTGAAACTGATCTTGCCTGAGCGGGCAGCTCTCTGGGTGTTCAGCACCCCTGAACCTGTGATCCTAGAATCGCCCCTGGCGTGCCAGTCACATGATGTCATTTGACCAATCACAGTTGCGGAGATGGCGCTTACAGTGCGTGTGACTACTGTTGCTTCAACATCTCGCAGCGGTTTTGAGCTTAAAGTTCATCAAACAAAATCACCACTAAATAACGCAGCTTTGTCCTCCTTGCAGCACAGCTTTAATTGTCTTCAACATGCCTTCTCCAATCTTCACCTTCATTTAAACACAAGTAAAACAAAGTTCATGATCTTCAACCGTAACTTACCACAATCAACTTGCCACTCTAGTATTATTTCCCTGGATGGTACAGAACTACAACTTGTCAGTTCCTATAAGTATCTGGGTATCTGGCTTGACAGCACACTTTCATTTGACATTCACATTAATTCATTACTCTCTAAAGTCAAGTCAAGGATTGGGTTTCTATACCGCAACAGGTCATCCTTTACTCATTCTGCAAAGCAAACCTTGGTCAAAATGACAATCCTTCCCATCTTAGATTACGGTGACATCATTTATAGGACTGCTTCCAAAAACCTTTTCCATAAACTCGATGTCATTTATCACTCAGCAATCCGTTTCATCACTGGTGCCCCTTTCACTACTCATCATTGTGATCTGTACTCACTCGTTAACTGGCCATCACTCCATTCCCGCAGGTTGTTACATTGGTATCAATTTATTTACAAAACAATCATCGGTAGAACACCGTCATATCTTTACTCATTACTCATCACGTCCAACAACCAGCGCATTTTACGTTCCAGTAACCTAATATCTATGGTTATTCCCAAAGCTCGCACCTCCTTTGGCCGCTCCTCATTCCAGTTTGCTGCTCCCAATGACTGGAATGAACTGCAAAAATCACTAAAGCTCACTACCTACGTTCCATTATCTACCTTCAACAATTCATTGCACTCAATAGTTTCTGGTCAATGTGCTTCTGAGTACTTAAAGATTGTTTTAAGTCTGTTTTGATGACTTGTCCATATTATATATGAGAACAGTCCTTTGTTTTTATGTCTAGCTGTTTTATCTTATTTTTATCTGCATTTTTTATCTTATCTTATCTGTTTTTTATCTTATCTGTTTGTTTAAAGGTAACTATGTGTCTGTTGCTGCTGCCTCTTGGCCAGATCGTCGTAAATGAGAATGAGTTCTCAATCGACTCATCTGGTTAAATAAAGGTTAAAATAAAAAAAATTAAAAATCACCACTAAATAACGGTTTTCTGTCGAGGACTTTAGCAGATGTTTCCCGAGGCTCATAGTGTGTTTTTTGTGTTTGTTTTTTAGTTGAGTTTGGAGTTTAACATAAACACTGTCAGTATTTTACCCTATTAAACCTAATATTAACAACATAATAACTGTTTTCTGGTGAGAAATGGCCACCAGCATGCTTACAGTTTTACTCGTGTAAAAGTCATCGTAATATACTGATCTGGGCAGCGGACGCTGGAGTACAAACACGAGATGAGATCATTTCATAATATTGTAACATTTCTGCAGCACTAAAGCACAGACAGAACATTTTCCCTTAGCGGTGGTTTATTTAAGTATTCCAGCAAACATCTGAGATAAAGCTGCAGCTCCAGCTCTTCCTAACATTTAATCACAACCAACTCATCAGAGCAGCTAGCCTGGCAAGCCATCCTATATATGTGTATATATAGTCTGGCCACGAACCATTGACGGCTCTCAGTCGTGAGGCGGGATCTACGGTTGTCTTTCAAAATGTCAGCACGCAATTGGATAGCGCTAGGACCAATCAGAGTGACGAACAACATGACGTAATCACGGCGACGGAAAAGCGGGAGGCTTTAATAGCGTCTAGCTTCAATGATTTCTGTCGTTTTTGTATGAAAAACACGCGAATATCAGGTGTACTGGGACATTGCACTACTTTGTTTGATAAAAATAAGAAGCCGCTAAGTATATCAGACAGACTTACGCACGTTGGAGTCTAAATAATCCAATGTTGATGACAAAGCCGTTTCAAACGAACGTGTTTTCCGAGTTGCCGCCATGTTGCTTGGGTTCGCGGCGTTCGCGGCCGCAGCGCTGACGTCATCGGCTACTCCCGCTCTGTGATTGGCCCATGATATAGAGCGCTGTGATTGGCCCAACCAAAACTATAGCGAGTTGTGATTGGATAAACACAGCAGTGGTTTGGGCTGCGAGGTTTCCAATGAAGCGTGCCTAGACCAAACTCTGCAAAGCAAGAATTGGTCTAGTTCACTAGGCTACAGAGCAGCAGCACTCATGAACACAATAACCTCTGAAGGATGATTACAGGATTCTGGAATATTTTCAGATGTTTTCGTGTTTGGTGTTCTGTGAGTTAGTCTCACAATGACTGTTAGTAATTATATGATGATCCTGATAATTTTTGTCAGGCATTCTTTTTTCTCAGCAGAGGGACTGTCTAAACCTCATGGTAGAAAATGGTTTGTATTTTGCAAAAAAACATCACATTGATGATTTTTTTTAATTATTCCAACAGATTATAGCACACCTCTAAGAGGAGACGTGGGTCCCCCTTCCTATGGGCCCACCACCCGTGGGAGGGGCCAAAGGTGTCAGGTGCAGTGTGGAAAGGGTGGTAGCCGAAGGCAGGGACCTTGGCGGTCTGATCCTCGGCTACAGAAGCTAGCTCTTGGCACGTGGAATGTCACCTCTCTGGTGGGGAAAGAGCCGGAGTTGGTGTGTGAGGTTGAGAGGTTCCGACTAGATATAGTTGGACTCACCTCAACGCATGGCTCTGGCTCTGGAACCAGTTTCCTCGAGAGGGGTTGGACTCTCTACCACTCTGGAGTTGCTCCCACTGAGAGGCGTCGAGCAGGGGTGGGCATACTTCTTGCCCCCCATCTTGGTGCCTGTACGTTGGGGTTTACCCCGGTGAGCGAGAGGGTAGCCTCCCTCCGCCTCCGTGTGGGGGGACGGGTCCTGACTGTGGTTTGTGCTTATGCACCAAACTGCAGCTCAGACTACCCACCCTTTTTGGAGTCCCTGGAGGGGGTGCTGGAAAGCGCTCCTTCGGGTGACTCCCTCGTTCTGCTGGGGGACTTCAATGCTCACGTGGGCAACGACAGTGAGACCTGGAGAGGTGTGGTTGGGAGGAACGGCCCCCCTGATCTGAACCCAAGTGGTGTTCTGTTATTGGACTTCTGTGCTCGTCATGGATTGTCCATAACAAACACCATGTTCAAGCATAAAGGTGTCCATATGTGCTCTTGGCACCAGGACACCTTAGGCCGCAGGTCGATGATCGATTTTGTTGTCGTTTCATCTGATCTGCGGCCGCATGTCTTGGACACTCGGGTGAAGAGAGGGGCGGAGCTGTCAACTGACCACTACCTGGTGGTGAGTTGGCTTCGATGGTGGGGGAGGATGCCGGTCAGACCTGGCAGACCCAAACGTGTTGTGAGGGTCTGCTGGGAACGTCTGGCAGAGTCTCCTGTCAACCTGGATTTTAATCATCAATCAAATATGAAATTATCAAGAATAGTGATAATTTATTAAAAGTAACTACTCAAATTAACGTTACATCTGTTACGTACGACTTTGAAATTTGTTAGCTTGTAAAAATTGATCATTAAAAAGACTACAAATCAGAAGTAACAGCAGAATCGCTCCTCCCCTAGCTGCTACTGACCACATGACCAGATTTAGAGGTTTTCTCCACGTTTAATGCTGCTTCTTCATCCTGGAAGAAGGATGTGAAGCTCGCTAAACTCACAGACATTTTATTTTCTTCTTCTCCATGTCTGGTGTGATGATGTCGATTTGGTGAGACAAACATTTGTAGTCCGTTACGTCTTTTCACACAAAACCTAAAATAACTTTTGCCTCCTGTTGAAAATAAGCACTTTGTTGGCATCCTGTGTGTTTGTGTGTGTGTGTGTGTGTGTGTGTGGGGGGGGGGGGGGTTAGTCACATTAAGTCTGAATAACAAATGAAAAGACGCTTTAGAGATTGAGTAAAATAAATAGTTTATTCTTCTGTTAGAAAAATGGGTTCACCTTAAAATACGAGCTTTTTTCTTTTAGTTTTGGGCAGAAATATGAGTTCAAAATGTAGATTTAGATCTGATTTAGATCATAGATGGAGACAGACTCAATTAATGTTTTAATGCCGTTCATTCTGCATCATTTCTCATATTTAGATTAAATATATTATATACCGTATTAGATGTGTTGCTTTTTGCATTCCATTTGGTTCAAAAAAGGGTCTGGAGAGGCTTAAGTGTTAGCACAAATATATAAATTTATTTTGAAAGGAAACACATTAACCGTCATGGTGCATGTGAGCAGCACGCACCTTCAAGTGAGACACAAGGTGCCTTTCTTCAAAATGAGATTGAAAAAAGTAGCTTCAGAAACGATCGTTTAACATTCTGTACACGCGTGATCAGGAATTGCACTTGTGAGAAAAAAAAACAACAAAAACAGCACATTAGAACTTTTCATCACTCCTTTCTTCACATACCAGAACCACACTCGTTTCCACACATCCTCCTCGCTTCAGCGACCAATCACATTCCATCACTTTCTGGTGACACACCTGGTATTAGCAGCTTAGTTCCTCAGCAAACTCCTCTAACAATTACATCACTTCACCCCACAGACATGTGCAATGTACACGGAGGGAAAGAAAGGGCTGCATGACTCTTGTACAAACACCACGGCCATCTGAAATCATACTTGTGTCGTCTCTAACGGCGGTGCAAATGTTAGTGTGCTTTTTGTTCATCACAAACTAATCAGCTGTGTTTTCTGAATTTGGGTCTGCGGTCATGCTCTCCCCAGACTTTCCCTTCAATATGAAGGACTTAATCAGCTCCGTTTTCCTCCGTTTCCATCAGTGCATCCTCATCAGGCCCTCAGAACGGGCCTCAGCTGTTCTGGGTCTGTTTTAGTGGGAAGGCACAGCAAGAAGGCACATCACATTATTACAGTTAGAACTATGTTAAAGTCAGCCAGTGGACGTCCCTCCTCTCAGACAGTTTCATCATTCATCAGCCGAACGAGCACGCTGGAGCAGGATTCAGGTCAGCTCGGTAGGATTCTCTCTGCTCCGTGAGCTCGCTCTGCTAAAAAAGCTGCAGCTGTTTGCTTTAGTTCAGTTTCTGGCCCAGAGCCGGTTTGAACCCTGTCAGTGCCGTTCTACAAACATCCTGATGTTTCACCAGTAAGGCACTGCACTGTCGATCTGACCGCAGCTCTGCCAGCCGGGGAAAAGTCCGCTGGACATGCGTGGGCTGCCGAACTGATCGAACCCGAGCTCCAGGAGCTTCCCGCCCCCAGCTTTGTGCTCCACGGGCTTCTTCTGCTCAGCAGAAAGTGTGTCGACGTCCTCTCCAGTCCAGCCCACGTGTTTGAGAATATAATTCTTGCCATCGTTGTTGTCCCAGTGGGTCTGGTCCTGGACCTTGAAGCAAATGCAGAACTCGACCTGGTTTCTTGGTGGGATGTAGGAAGGCAGCTCCAGGTCAAATGCAAAGGTGTCAGTGTCCTGGCAGCCGTAGACGTTGTTCATGAAGGTGCAGTCCACATCGGTGAAGCTGGCCCATGAGTCGTAGGTGACACGCACCTGCACAGACTTCTCAAAGCCGATGTTCCGGACCTTGACGGTGCCGGTCAGAGAGCGCTCCTGCAGAGAGCAGTTCTCCAAGCAGACGGAGTTCTGAATCAGACGGTTCCGGAAGTCCAGGTAGTCAGCCGAGGGCTGTTTAAAGTCAAGCGAAAGGCTGCGACACGAGCTGATCTTTAGGTCCATGGTGGCTACTGCCAGGTCCATCATTTCAAACTGCAGCTCCTCTGCGATCCCATCGACCGGCTTGTTCTGATACGGCTCGTCTTCAAACTTGGAGAAGACGTGGATGGCTGTGAGTGACATGCCTCTGGTGTCCGCAAACACCACCCTCTTCTTACAGGCCTTGTTCTTCCAGCCCACATGGCTGCCATCGTCCACGGCTCGGCGATGGTGACTGAGGCAGGGTCTCAAGGGTTTGTAGAGCTGCTGGCTGCGACTTCGGGTGTTGGGCTGGTTGGCCCTGTTCTTGGCCCTCTGCACGTCCCCATAGGAGCTGATGAAGCTCCGAAAAGGGGGTGGAGAGTGGCTGATGTAGAATCTCATTGCCACGTCCGTCATCACGGGGCCAGGCATTACTGATGGGCTGAAAGACGTGAGCACACTGAGGGAGGAGGACAAGAAAAGGAGACATTTGGGAGAAATTACAGCAAGAAATAAAAAAAATGTCCTTTTAGTTTCTGAGAACTTATTACAGCGAAGTAGAACAGAGTCCCGTTAGAAAAGACAATAACGTGTTTGTTTTAAAACTCTCACAAGCATAAAGGAAAAGCACCAGTTAAACACGTGTCTGCTCCTTACCTTGCAGCACTCATGGAACAGGGAATGAAACGCCTCCGAGGAGAAGGGAAAGTCTTCTGCTTTTTCTAGAAGCGCATGCTGCTGTCACACCCCCTTCTCTCTGCTGCCTTTTCTGCTGAAGCGGCTCAGCACTCTGGGATTTCAACTGCCACATACTGACTATTAGCATATGCAATCATATGTTCCTCCAGCAGCCAATGAGGCATGAGAGGAATTCCTCCCCCGGCCAATGGGCTTGGACCTGACATGGCTGCTGACCAGCTGAAGGGGCGTGACGCCTCATGGCTGAGATTCCTCAGCTTGGTTTCTCAGCTGCTATTTGAGACCCATGACAGACCCCTGCTGGTGAGAGGAGATGTTCTGAGGACTGGCTGCAGAGAGCCGGAGCTCCTCTAATAAACGAGCCTCTAACAGGATTATTTATGACTCACTGATTGAATTAAACCTAATCAAAGCGTGATGGTTCTGATAAGGGTTTAATCAAAGGGTTTAACCCTGTAAGGATTCGTTTCTTGTCTCAGTGTTTGCTTTGATAACAGCCTCCTAACTAATGAGCTCTTTTCTATCAAACATCCACAGTAACAGGTTATTTCACCTTGTGAGGTTGGAGCCTGTCGCTGTTTTCTTTTCCACATGTTGACTCAGGAACTATTTTTAACGTTTGTTTGCTTCATTGATTTCCAGCTGTGGGTTGAACATTATCAGCGCTGGCCGGCCTCAACAGTCAGGACTTTTAAACTCCTCGTTAAAATGACTGAGCCTCTGTTTTGTTTTCTACTTTTTCTGGGAATTCTTGGTTTTACATCACCGCATGGTCAGACCCTACTGGGGTCAACCTGATCACTGGTTTCCATCGTCTGGCAGTGAGGCTGAGAGTTGGAGGAGCTGAGAGCAGGTTTAGATACCAGAGAACGAGCATCAAAATGATCACTTAGAAGTCTGGCAAAAGTTTATTGTTAAAAATGTTATTATTATAATTTGGAGGGCAAAAAGTATAAAATATATATGTTGTTTTCTTGGAAATGTTCCTGCTCTATCACACAGATGTGTGTGGATATCCACAAAAGATGTGCTCTGCATATCTTTGCTTGGATCACATCAACTCCCTTCTGGATTTTCTCCCTCCTGACTCCCTGCAGGATTTGATCCTGCTACCAGTGGCGGCTCGTCCATAGGGGGCGCTAGGGCGCCGCCCCACCACTCACAGGAAGGAGAAGAAGAAGATAGGAATCACAAAATATATTTAAAAAAACATAAAAAGTGAACTAAACGATCTATACACCATATGGACTAAGTGCTGTGTGTAATCTGTGTTTAATAATGTTTTTTTTTACTTTTAACATGGCCGAATCGTCGACGTACTTGTCACGTGTCCTCTCGCGGGCGCAGCAATCTTTACCATTGACTTAATATGGGCTAACTGGCGCATGTGCAGTGGGTCCCCAAACCGTCCACAACGAGAAAGAATAGGAGAGCGGTTGGTCGCATCTTTTAGCGATCGTCGCCGCCTCACCGGGTGAATTCTGCTCAGACCAGGGGGAGGAGATCGCTGATTGGTCAGGTTGTTCACCCCGCCCTGAGGGGAAAACTTTCCACAGGCTAGCGCGTCGTGCTAGTTCAGTTTGTTGTTGTAGCTGCTGCCGCGCACACCTCGACTATGGAGAAAACAAATACAGTTGCGTCTTTGAAAAGCGATCCGTTTAGTAGGAGGACACAACAGGAAAAACTTGGCCTTAAAGAGCTTGGACCCGACCAGCCGGACATTAAAATAAAGCAACAAACGCAGGACAGAGGGAGAAGTTACACAAGGATATTTTCCCAGCAAAACAATGCCAGCAAACAGTCTGATCAGCTCAGGATGTAGAACTTCACGAACCGAGTGGATTGTTTTTACTACACCACACGAATTATGGCCATAACCTGCAGGTAAGCCTCATTTTAGCTTTTGGCTTCAGGAAATTAGCATGCTGCCTCGTTAGCGGCTAGCACCGCTCCATACGGTTTGAACTAAGAGTGGTACTTCTATTCTTCTTGCTTTAATATAAACGCCTGCTTCTGTGAATATCTTGCGTTGTGTCACTGTGTGTTTTTCTGGATACGTGTAGCGTCTATTTTACGGCCTCACGTTTTTTTACAGCTTATTGGGTGTTGGTAGAAAGTGGATTCTATTGATTAGATTAGCCTACTCCCCTTAAGCGTGTGTGCAGTTTGTGTAATATATGGGTGAATGGATGAATATTAAGAACGTTTTTGTCAAAAAGATGACTTTTTGAATAACTTTGTTGCCGGAAGCGCTACTGTGACCGTCAGTTGTGTGACGCTGATGCATAAGAATCAATGGTAATTTGGCGTCCCCTAGTGGTGATATGTGGTTAGCGCCCCACCCAAAAAAAAAGTCACCGGCCGCCACTGCCTGCTACATCTCAGGATCTCCGAGAGTCGTTTAACTTTCAGGTCCTACTCACTGAGGGGCCTCCACACCCCGTAGCGTCGAGGTTTGGACCTTATATGTTCCTTTACATGAACAGATCCTGGGGGTTTGGAGTTCTGCAGCTTGTTTTAGAGGTTGCAGGAGAAGATCATGTAGAAATAAATCTGGAACCACATCTACATAGACTCAGTCCAAAATCCTATCAAGTCCAAAGTTCTCCCTCATTTTTTTGCATTTCCTGACTCACAGAAACTAAACACAGTCAGGTCCCAGACACCTGCCTGTGACTGTGACCATTTTGAAAGAAAGTAAACATGATCATAAATTAGGAGTCATGGAGGAGAGGTCTTTAGACTCACAGGTGGAAATTCAGAAGCTTCGCAAATGCTTCGAGACATTTAGAAAACTCCCCCAAGAATCCTGTTTGCTGTTTGTCCTCAACAGTCACGGACCAGTTCACACAGCAAGGTACATACGCTGATTTTTGACTTGATTTAGCCCTTCTGACTAACTTAAGCCCCCCCAATGACTGTAAAAGCTCTAAAGATAATCTTATCAGATATTCCTGTAGTGTGTGGTGTGTTAAGAGTGCTCTGGTCTGCTCAGAAGCACGTCTCTGATCATAAACCAGAGATGTTGGATTGTCTTGGTCCGACGCTGAGGACAAACGAGTGTGGTACCTGTTGAACGTGAAACCAATCAGAAAGTAAGGTTTGTTTAGCCCAAACTTATGTTTGATCTCGAGAGGTTTAGCAAGATTCCCCATCTGACCGAGGAATGTTTGTGAGTGAAACTGCTTTGTGTGTAGTTTTTACCACACACTGTAGGACCAACAATGGTACATCTCATCACCACATGTGAGGTCTCTCATAATGTGGAAATCGTCAGATAATAGGTGTGTTTCCTTTATCGGAACTTCGGGGTAAATTTACCGGACGTTCCCGACTTGCGCTTGTCTCCACTAGGGATGGAGAGATTCACCGATCTGAGCCGGTGGTTCGTTCATGACGTTAGCGATGCGACTGCACCGGTAGCTTCAGTGCGCACCGGTTATAACTGACGGCTGTATCGCAATGTATCTTCCCGTACGTGCCTCTCATCGGTTAAAACCATGGTTACATCGATTACTTCATTGTTTTCCTGCTATGTCCTCGTTTTTTGAGGCGCATTGAACGCACCGTCCTTCTCTTTTAGCGGAGGCCAGGTGGTGCGCAGCCGCAGTTAGAAAAACCATCGTGGGACAATATTAACCGACGTACGTGCTTCCTGTCTTGTCAAAATAAAACTTTCTAAAGTCCGTGTGACCGGTTTCTGCAGCAGCGTATTCTTCCGAGTATTCTTGTTGATCTACACAACTAAAGCTTTGTGTGAGGTATTTAAGATAATTCCTTATATAATTCCTTATTATTGTAACATTTGTGCAGAACTAAACAACAGACAGAATGACATTTTGGTTCAGAGAAGTTCAATAAACAGCTGAGATAAACTCACATCTCAGCCTGGACTTTTCTCTTAAAGGAACAGTAACATTAGGCTACAACAGCTTTTAATATTGCCACATATGGATCATTACCATATTTAGAAGTGTTTTCAAATTTTTACTGTTTCATAATAATTCCAAATAATTGAAAAATGATGAACTCTAATAATTTTCTGATTCTGTTGGTTTATTTTTCTGTCTAAACCTAGTGTCAACCCCCTTATTTCAAGTATTGTAGCAATAAAATTATGTATAATATGTTAAATATCACTGATGAAGTTCATTGTCTTTTAATGTTGAATTTATTGATTAATCAAAAACAATAGAGGATCAAATACATCCTTCACAGAGGAGAGGGAAAATCATTTTGATATTTAAAAATCAGATGTGGGCTGGGAAATCTTTTTAATGTGTTGAATCGTTTAAAATAGCATCATGAAATGTATCGAATCGAAAATCGTTTTCAAATCATTAAAGAATCGTCAGCAGGGATGAATCGTATCGAATCGTATCGCCAGAGGGTTTACCGTATCGTTAATGTATCGTATCGCCAGTAGCGTATCGAGATACGTATCGAATCGGCCTCAGTGGTGGAGATTCACATCCCTAGTCTCCACTAGACCGGGCCGGCCGAACGTTGGTTTTCCGGAACCTTTCAAGTACCTGATCAGGGGTAGGTACTCAGAACGGCCTGATAAAAGACGCTGGGCGGGCACGTTGCCGATTGGTTGTAACTCAGTCGGAAATGATGTCAACTCAGGAGGAAATAGTTGGCGGGAACCGTTATTTAGGAAAACACGAGTTGTTAGAGACGAGCGATGGAAGCCATCGCTGCATATAACAACATAGCAAACATAAACGTGACGACTATTGTTGCTTCCTCCACTGTGTCGATCTTTGTTTACTGATTTTCGCGCTTTTTGTGCTGATCGATGACGTAACTCACTGAGCAGCGGTCGTGATGTGCTGACGTTTCATCAAATTCCTTACAGGACCAAATCTATATGGAGACAGGACAGCTTAAGAGGACCGGGGCTTCGGATCTCCCGGTCAACTTCACGCTCACAGATTTACCCTGAAGGTCCGATAAAGGAAACGCACCTATTGTTAAGACCCAGCTGTGTGAACCGGGCTTCACTGGATTTAATAAAAACTGAAGTTGAAGTGAAGAAACAGAGGTGAAGTTGATGGATTATCTACAGGAATGTGGCTTCAGATCTTCTAACTAAACAACAGTAGAGGAGCTGTTTAAGCTAGACTCTGCTGTGGTTCCATACCTGCAGAAAACAGGTGTTCCCTTTGTGTTGTCTAGCCTTCCAGCATACTGAGTCCGGTCTGCTTGTAGCTCTGAGGGTAAACAAGCTAGTTGAAATAAACAACTTAAGCAGATTATGTCCTTCTTGTTTAAACAGCCTGGCCCAACCTGCTCCCTCTGGGGTGTAAACTCTTTAAACATCTTAAATCAGACTTCACAAGTCAGACCAATAAGCTGCTAAAGAAACTCGTACGTCTCCATCACACTGAGAGTCAGACAAAGGGTTTCCTTATCTATGTGAACCTGCAGGTCAGAGGTCACGAGTCTTTCTGTCACTCCCTTTGCTGATGGGTTTTCTAACCCAAACAGCCACTTTTTACACGTGAATAGTTCTCAACCAGACTTTAGCCCCAGGGACCGTGCATGCTGTGTTCACATGCTCATAAAGACAGTACAGATAGTGATAATCACAACTTCGTCTGGGTGATAACTGAACTCAGGATTACGTCTTCATGAGTTGCAACAGGAGACCCAGCAGTAGCAGCATGAACGGGATCATGAGAGAAAATCTTAATCAGTTTTTTAATTAGAAACCATTCCAATTGGTTTACCTAAAACTTTATTTTTTTAAATAACAACAATAATTAAGTAACCTCACTGTTTCCATTGGTGATGTTTGTTTAGCTCTCCCCTGTATTGAAGAAGGTCGGAGTCCCAGCATGCACTGGGCAAAAGGCAGAAAAACACAAAGTTATCTGTGTGCATTAATCATTAATAGTTATGATTCACAAATATTGGTTATGTTTCACAGTAAACACGAGATCCTGTAAATGATCACTCAGAAGCTTCAATCCTCAGGAACCTCGCTAACATCGTCTCTGGTGTTTTGACCCTTTACCGTGGAGGTGAGCGTGTTTCATCGTTTGCTGCCTAAATCAGAAACTGTTTTTTAAAAGGATAAAAAGTCTAAAAATGAACATGAAGTCTTTAAAAAATATATTTTCAAGGATTTTAGTGTATGACCTTTAAAGGGTTCTGGTCTTGTTTGTGTTGTTGAGCGTGGTTTGGGTCGTGGAGGTCACTGTGTTGACATGAGGGCTGTTTAACCAGAGGCTGGGTCGTTTGAGTTCTGATTGCTGATGATCAGGGCTGTTCCTAACTCTGTGTGGACTGGGCAAGGGCACCGAACCGGACCCCATTAGTCACTGGGGTTAGGGAACCTGAACACAAAACACACCTATGTCTTTTTTCCCAAAAAATCTGTATTAGGAGTTTAAACATTCAGACACAACTGAGGAGAAGCATCACTAGTCCCAATGGTTGTCAAACGCTGGTGGGTGTGAAATTTGCACCAGGGGGAGCGGTGAGCTGCAGGCACAGCCACGCTCGGGAACTATTTGGTGGTTTAACCTCCCAATCCAACCCCTTAAGGCTGGGATAGCCTCTCCCTCTGTCTATTCTACACAGAGGAAGAGTCTGGAAACTCAGAGGCAACGAGCACCATGAGGGGCGGGACTAGCCAGCTCAAAAATAACCAATCAGAATAAAGGCGGAAATGACGACTTACCGCACGATGCTGTAGTTTTTTTTAGCTGTAGTCAAAGATGTCGTCAAAGGAGCACTGCTAGCAACTGTTCACACCAAGCTGTGCTGCAGTTAACCCCAGCTTTCCGGCATTTTTTTTTTGTTTCTCCATTAGCGTAAGTAAAGGTGACACCACGATATGTGTTTTTTAGCTGGGTAAGCACCTTCCTGCACAGGGGGCGAATGGAGACCCATCTAAGATGGCGGCCGTCCACTACGGCAGCGCCAGTCCACGAGGCGTCTACGTATATATGTCTGTGGGTAGCACAGTGCAAACATCTTTCTTTAGGAAAAAGGCTCTTAGCGCTGATTCTTGTTGTGGTTTTAAAGACATGTCCAAGCCATTTAGAACAGAGGAAAGAGCCGCAGCGAGCTCCGCTTCAGACGCCGTCTTCCTTGTTTATTAGAAACTGAGTGTCGCGGTTTGTGACGTACTGATTGAAGTGCTGATTGGCTCGGCTAGAATTCTCAGGGGGTGGGGTTATTTTAATAGGAGCGTTACCAGACCCATTGCTCCCCATAAGGAAGCATTGGTATGGCTGGCCAGGCTAAGGCTGAGTGTCAAGCGGGGAGGCATTGGGTCCCATTTTTTCAAAGTCTTTGGTATGACCCAACGGGGATTTGAACCCCATTAACCCAGTCCCGGGGCGGACACTCACTGGGCTGGTGTTTCTGATGCTTGCTGGATTGTGGCTTGTGCACTCACGCTCATACAGTAAATATTACACCATGCTGATTGGGCGGGGTTTTAACCTTTGTGGTATTTTAAACAGATTTGTGAGCTGGAAAAGTTTGACTCTGTCTGACAGCACTAGTGCCACCACAGTGGTAGACAGCCTGAACTGGTGTGTAAATGTTCTGTCCTGACTGTCTTCAGTAGGGATGTGTATTGGTAAAATTCTGGCGATACGATATGTATCACGATACAGGGGAGACGATACGATATATCACGATATAATGCGATACATTCAGCCAGATGATATTAGCGATTTTTAGACTGAATTTACTGTAGAAAAATTCAATAAACAGTCCAAACTGATAACATGTTTAGCATGAGGTATCTGAACCATAGCAGAGGGATTTACATTTCAATGGTGGAAACAAAACCCACTGCACACTGCTGCCAACTAGCGGTCGGCGTTTGAATTGCACCAAAAGAAAAGAAAATTCTTCCAAAAAAGTGATACACAGCTTTTGAATATCGATATATTGCAGGAAAAAATATCACATATCGATATTTTCTTACATCCCTAGTCTTCAGATAACAGCTGAGTGATGACATGGAGCTATTGGACCAGGTGTTTGGTTTCCTATATTTACGTCTTCCTGCACCAAACATGGAGCATGACCTTACAACAAGGCAAATGCCTGGAACTCGACGTGAGCCCTTTAGAGCTGAAAAAAGTAGAAAAAAATCATTTCATGTGATTCTAGAGATTCTTTTTAGTAAGAATGCTCGATAATGTCTTTTTGTTATTGATATCCGATATACCGATATTGTCTGACTCTTAATTTCCAATACCGATATAAATCGATTATCAAGAATCAAATAAGCATCCCAAATATTATTGGAAGTTTAGGATTTTTAATGTTTTAGTATTTTTTTGCATTAAACAGAACTTGGTTCGTGCTCCAACACATTTCTGAAATTAGACCATTGGGTTCAAACAAATGCACAAACATTTCATTTCATGTTATTTCATTGAGTTGTTTTTAAAGCTCATTTACTTGTTAATTTAAAAACAAAAATATATGCCTAATTATAGTTTGACAACCTGCTAAAATGCACTAGAATGAAGGAAATTACATCTACTCACCCACATTTTTTTCTGAAAGAGGACATTCCCCCACCCCAACACCTCGCTATTTTTTAGGGTTCATAAAGTCAAACTACGTACAGATCTTAGAAGTCAAATTCTCAGATTTGCAGGATGTTGTTTTAATTAAATATCTGGTCTAAGTAGAATCAATCAGCCTCCAGATTTTGATCTCAACCAGTCACATTTCTGATCTCTTTTAAATAGGGCTGTCAAAGTTACTGAGTTATTATCTCAGGCAGGAGATGGATTCAATAACTCTTGAAGGCTTTATGAATCCCAAGGAGCACAGTAAAATCTAAAATGAAAAAGTGGCAAGTGTTTGGGACTGCTAGGACCTCCCTGGATCTGGTTATCCCTCCGAACTAGACAGAAGAGCAAGGAGGAAACTGGAAAGAGAGGCCGATGGCCACTCTGAAGGAGTTACAGGACTTTATGGCAAAGATCGGTCATTCTATGTGTGTTTCAGCAATTTCACAAGTGCTGCACAGATGTGGCTCACTCAGGAGGGTCACAAGGAAAAAACACTTCTCTAGTAAGGTCACAGTAAAGCTGGTTTGAGCTTTGCCAGAATGCACCTTGAAGACTCTGATGCCAAATGGAAAAAGGTCTGATGGTCAGATGAGACCAAAACGGAATTATTTGGCCTCAACACCAAACGATACACCTGAAGTAAATCCAACAGCTCACCATCCCCAACACACCATGGAGGTTGCAGCATCCTGTTGTGGGGGTGTTTCTCTGTCTCAGGAACTGGGGCTCTCGTCTGGGTAGAAGGAAAATGGATGAAGCAAAATAAAAACCTGCTATACCCTCTGCCAGAAAGTTGAGAAGGTTCACCTTTCAACATGACAACGATGACAGTGGCTGAAGGAGAAAAACGTCATGTGACCCAGCAAGAGCCCAAACCTAAATCTCACTGGAAGTCTGTGGAGAGATTTGAAGATTGCAGTCCAACAATGCCTACCATCCAATTTGACCCAACTTAATGGTTCTGTAAAGAAGACTGGGCAAATGTTGCACAGTCTTGTGCCCCCATAAAAAAAAAAAACAAGATGGCGGCACGCACAGATGCAGCGGCTCGGCGGTCTACATTTCACCACCATAAGAACAGTTCAAATCTGGCCAGAGGGAGCATCTCAGCAGCTGCAGGACTGCTTCTATAGGACCAACTGGGACATTTTACACAGTCAGACCTGGAGGTGTTCAGTGACAGTGTAGTAATAGAAGAAGAAATATTTTTTATATCAAGCCTCTCAAGATAAAAATCATGAGGCGCTTCACAAGAACAAAGAAAAGAAACGATTAAAAAATATATAATATATATATAATATATATACATATATATATATATATATATATATATATATATATATATATATATATATATATTATATAAATGATTAAAACAAATCATTAAAAAAGGGGAAACTTTTAAACTAAAGGAGGACAAAAACTAATAGGAAAAAGGTAATACGGGATCCTGAGAAATACAGAATTCATAGAAAGAGCAGCATGAAGAGAAGGTAGTGATGAAGAATCAGCAGGAGGTCCCACCAAAGCCACCTTAACAGGTGAGTCTTCAGCTGCTTTTTAAAGGAGACCACTGAGTCCACTAATCTCAGGCTCAGGGGGAGAGAGTTCCAGAGTCTGGGGGCCACAGCAGCAAATGATCTGTCACCTCTGGTCTTTAGCCTGGTGCGCTGCACAACCAGTAGGCTTTGATCACTGGACCTCAGGGACCTGCTGGGGGTGTAGGGACTGAGAAGATCACCAATGTATGATGGTGCTTGTCCATGTAAGGCCCTAAAAACCAGAACCAGGATCTTGAAATGAACCCTGAAGTTAACCGGCAGCCAGTGAAGCTGGAAGAGGAGCGGGGTGACGTGGGTGAGTTTGGAGGACTTGGTCAGCAGCCTAGCACAGGCATTCTGGACCACCTGTAGACGGTTCAGGGAGGTTCTGCTCAGACACGTGAAAAGCCAGGTGCAGTAGTCTAAGCATGAGGAGATGAAGGTGTGGAGAACAATCTCAAGTTCAGAGCAGGACAGAATGGGACTCAGCTTATTCTTAATAAGTCCACTTTAAATTTGATCATTTATAAATAATAAACTAAAAAAATTGGTCTTGCATGTGCTTTAGATAGAAAACAATCAAATATCTTGTGTATGTGTTCACTGACTACTGTGATGACATCATCAAATAAAAACTAGTTTATTTATTGATGAGTTGCAGCCCGATTCAGACAGAAGAGGTCTATAAACCAAGTAAAGGTCTAGCTAAACAAAGGTCTAATTAAGAAGGCTTGTTGTGGGACATTAAATACTGATCATAGTGCAGCTGGTCAGTCACAGATTCCTCACAGATCTCAAACATCACACCATGCCCTAAAGCCAAATAGCAGCTGCAGAGATAGAAGCAGACTTTAGTTCTGTTGAGACGTAGCAACACATCCAACAGATGACCGAACCAACATAACCCACCAAAGAGCCGCCAGCAGATAAATCCTCAGCAGAGCCTGGACGAAAAGAAGATTAGTGGATTAAAAGGGTATTCTAAGGTGGACATTAGAGAGTTTTCTTTGTCACAAAGGTGACAAAGGCTTTTACGGTTAGATCACCACAAAAACAAACTGTTTTGTTTCACAGTAAAATAAAACGTGATGTTTTGTCTTAGCAGATGTTGCCATGATGACGCATCCGCAGAGAAGCTGACGAAACAGATTTAATCCTGAAGTTACATCATTTAGCCACAAAGGAGTCCGTCCACTGCAAGAGCAACACACCTGATGTCTGTTTAACAATAAATACATGTTTTGTTTGCACAAAACAGAAAATGTAAATGTACTGCTGGTGATGCATGCTGAAACAAAAATGAATAAACACTGTGCAACGAGAAAGACATGACATTATAAAACAAGTATTTTCCTTGTGTATCAACTGAAGTTTCCCAAAATATTTACAAAACATTTTCATATTTAAACCTGCAGCAGACAGAAAATAGGATAACTCAAAAATATAATTTATCAACCACATTAAATTAAATCATCAACAGAAACATGACAGATTTTAATTTGATTAACTAGAAATGAATAAATGAATGAATGAATTCATTCATTCTCTTTTAACATGAGGCCTACACTCTAAAAATTAAATGTTGAATCTACTTAACCAAATGATGTCAACTGGTTCCACTAAACATAGTTGCTTAAATCTAAAGAATAATACCGGTATTAATTTACTTTAACATAACAATGTATATTACTCTTTACATTTAAGCAACTAGATTTAGTGGAACCAGTTGACATAACTTGGTTAAGTAAATTCAACATTTCATTTCATAAGGCGTGTTTCCATCCCAGGTAAATCCTGGGACGGGGAAAAGACCGGGAGATTCTAATGTCCCGGTCCTCTCAGCTGTTCTGTCTCCATTCAAATTCAGCTCTTTCAGGACTTTACACAGACGTCAGCATATCGCGACTGCTTTGGCAGTGAGTGATGTCATTGATCAGCGCCAGAAAGCGTCCACAGTAACAATAATAACATTAAAAGTATTTATTGTGTTGAAGTTTATCATAATTTAATCCATTCAGAGGACGCTAGCAGCTGCCTGATGTAAAATGTGGCGTTCAAAGACCAGAAGCTCAGTTTTTACAGCGCTCTGTGAAACAACAAAGCTCCGTGAATTAAGGCGATGTGGGGGAATTCCGCCGTGTTTTCCGGTGTCGGGAGTTTAATTTTAAACACCATCGCTTCCATTCTGCTTCACTAGCAACTCTTCTAATTTTACTACTGCTGGCTGTTATGGAGAACGTCGACTGCTGATGTCATTTCCTACTGAGTTACAACCAATCAGCGTGAGTTAACCAAAGGTTCCGCTCAGCGACTCCATCGGGCCATTCTGAGTACCTACCCCTGATCAGGTACTCGGAAGGTTTCGGAAAACGGCCGGCCCGGTCAAGTGGAGACAAGCGCACGTCGGGAACTTCCTGTAAATTTACCCCGACGTTCCGATAAAGGAAATGGGGCTATAGAGTGTAGGCTGCAGCCTTCCCTAGAGCAAGTAGGAGGGCAAACCGCTAGTGCTAGCACTGACGGCTCATCGGACACCTGTCGATCAAATAGACATGCCCCTAATTATTCATCATTTCAAGATTTCATTACATTTAATTGAATGAGTTAAAACTCATTTCATATTTTTCTACTTTTTTCACCAGGTATTCTTCAATCTGCTCCATGTCTGCCGCTAGATATCTTCATCTCTCTTTATTTTTTGAGGGGGCAATGGCGGTGCTGTTGACATATTTAAAGGTAGCGGCATCCTGACCAATCATAAGCTTGCACTCTACGTCGCTCTCAACAGACAGTTAAAAAAGAAGGCATGTCTCCGTCACTCCCTGCGGGCTGGAGCAGTGGCGTACCTGAGAATGGTTAGAGAGGAAGACAGAGTTCATGTTGCCTTTGTGATGCTCCAGGTTGGCCCTTAAACGCCTGCACTCCATTCCAAGGCTGGAACTGTGCACAGCACTCACTGGAGCTCAGCTCCCCAAGCTTATTCAGGACGAGCTCTCAGTGCAGATTGAGAAAACCACAATGTGGACTGACTCTAAAACAGTCAGTGCATTTACATGCGCATCAGAAAACCGATGTATTGCCCTAAAAAGACTCACGTCATTTTTTTTTAATGCATGTAAATGCGTTAATCTGGCTGAAGGTGAACTGATTCTAATTGGGCTGAAGCACCTAGATAATGCGGTGGCAATATGAATTCATTCTGCATGTAAACAGGTTAGCCGAACTGAACCGACTGGACGCTTCCGTTCCAGAAGTGACGACACCGCAGTAGCGGTCTTCCTATCGCCACAAAGTAACACACGTAACACCATCAAACAGTACAGTACGTACCAAATAAGCTGTGCTGCAGTGTTGTTGTTGTCCATTCCTTCAGCCATTGTGCACATCCTGTTTCAATTCCACCTCCTTCGCTCCCGCCAGTGCTTGTTTACTATTTGTGTTGCTACAAGCTAATCGGAAGAATGCTGAAATAAAAGGGCTTATGTCACCACCTATCGGAGTGTAACGAACTTCATTTGAGAGGTGAGTTTTCTAATGCGCATGTAAACTAGGATAAAGACTCCCAGCTTACCATAAGATCAACCTGAATCGACTTAGATGTTGATATTGCACATGTAATCGCACTGAGTGTTGACTTGGCTGCAGTTAGAGTCCTGTCGATTCAAAGTCTTTGTGGGCTCTTGGGTCGCGGAGATCCAGGCGCTAACCCAACACCACACCTGGCAGTATATAAAGTTAAAGTCCCAAGTATTCATCACACGCTGGTGAAATTACATCTCCGCATTTGACCCATCCCCATGGTGGGGAGCTGTGGCCGCGCTCGGGAATTATTTGGTGGTTTAACCCCCCAATCCAACCCCTTAATGCTGAGTGTCAAGCGAGGAGGCATTGGGTCCCATTTTTTCAAAGTCTTTGGTATGACCCGACCGGGAATCGTTCATCATCGTTTCCAATGGACCTGTGTGGAATGCTGCCGATGGACGGCTAAGCCGGTCATTCCAAGAAGGGCTGATCTTCCAGTGGTACGCCTCTGATTATTCAAGCTGGCTTTTTACTCCACTGGAATGGACTGTTCCAGATCCTTTGACCCAAGCCTGTCCTGTGGGTTGGAAGCCTGTCATCTCAGATAGCTTTGCTCCTGTTTCTCTGCCTGAACTAACCAGACTAGTTAACTCTATGAAAACATCTGCTTTCCCCCTCAACATCTTACCCTCATCTTTGTTTAAAAATGCTTTTCAATCCATTGGTCCCAGTGTGCTCTCTGTAATTAATGCTTCCCTGGTTTCTGGTCAGGTCCCTGCTTATTTTAAGAACGCTGTAATCCACCTGCTTCTTAAAAAAAACAATCCTGAGTCATCTCTCTAAAGCAGCTTCAGACCCATCTCTAAACTACCGTTCATCTCCAAGATCTTGGAAAAGGTTGTGGCTAAACAACTCACAGCTATCTATGATAGTTTCCAGTCAGGGTCTTCTCAGGGTCTCTAATGACCTTCTGACTCACAGTGATGCAGGGACTGTTCTGTTCTGGTTCTGCTGGACCTGACTGCAGCCTTTGACACTGTTGACCATCACCTGCTACTGGATAGACAGAGACTGGGTAGGTCTATCAGGAACTGCTCTGGAGTGGTTCTCCTCTTATCTGTCAGAGCGTTCCTTCTCTGTGGCCATCTCCAAGTTTCGGTCCTCCACCACCTCCCTCACCCATGGTGTCCCACAAGGTTCTGTGCTGGGCCCTCTACTTTTCCTCTGCTATCTGCTTCCTCTCCAGCACATGCTGAGCTCTTTTAAACAAATCTTCTACAATCTTTATGCAGATGACATCCAACTGTACATCTCCTTCTAGCCCCATGAGATGTCTAAGCTACAGCTGTTGCACACCTGCTTAGACTCTATTAAAACCTGGATGGTTGGAAACTTTCTACAGCTGAATGAAGACAAGACAGAGATCCTCATCTGCGCCCCAGAGAAGCTGGTTCCCAAAGTCAGAGACTCTCTTGGTCAGCTTGCTTCTCACACCAAACCCTCTGTCAGGAATCTTGGCGTGACCTTTGACCCAGCTCTCACCCTGGATTCTCATGTCAGTTCTCTTGTTCGCTCTTCCTTCTTCAGTTTAATATTAATAAACACATTTTAAAAGAAGAATGACAAATATTTCATAATATTGAGCTTAGATTTTACATAACATTCTGTTATTTCACAATTTCTTTGTCAGATTCCATAATTGTCTAGTATTTAGTCATGTAGATATTTATTTCATAATGTCTTATTTATTTATTACATTTTGAACACTTTGGAGTTCCACAGAGGCCTGCGTTTGGTCATCTTTTTTCCCTCCCTGTCTTATGAGAACTAAACAGAATCCTGACCTTTAAGTAGTGATCTGGCCCTCACTCCAAAGTTGTGAGCAGTGAAAACACGAACAACAATTTGAATATCAGGATTTAGTGTCTTTACAGTAACTCTAAGAAAGGCACACCCAGCGGGTCGATTTGAGGTATGATGAGTGGGGGTTCATGCCAGGGGTTTGGACCATATTAAGTTTGATGGAAGAATAATAAATGAGCCACTTTAGAGGTGGAGAACATTACTACAGGACCCTTATGAGTTGATTTTTAAAAACTGAACCATAACAATATAATGACAGAGGTCCAAACAAAAGAACTAATTTGGGAAAGTTAGTTGAATTCTTCTAGCCTAGTGAACTAGACCAAATCTTGCTTTGCAGAGTTTATATATTCACATATATTGGATGGCTTGCCAGGCTAGAATTCTTCTGCAGAAATATGAAAAACTCTGCTGCTGGTGTGGTTTCAGGTTGACTAAACCAGCCCATGAGCCTCTCACATCTGAAACTTCAGCCTCTGAAGGCACAGAAAACTCTGTGCTGAGAGGCTGAAGAGATTCTCTACCAGAACCTTTGGGTTGTCAGACAATAAACTCTTTAAAACTTTAAGTATTTTATGGTTGATAATAAAGTCTGTGTTACTAATTCTGGTGTCTAACAGCAGGCATCATATGAATATTTGTCTTGCAGGTGAATTTAATCTCATCTGAGCTTATGTGATCACACATGCAGCCTACGTGTTTGGATTGGTTCCTCCACCATGGTTCCTCAGCACCTGCTGACAGCACACAGAATGTGGGTCGAGGGCCAACCTTATGTAACCCCGACACACCCCCGTGACTCTGCACAAACAGGCCCACTAGAGTCGCCTGAGGATACTGGCAGAGCGCTAAAGTCAACGGAAACACCTGCTGCCCTCACCTCACCTGGCTCAGGGTTATTCCTGTCCAAGTCCCTCCATCCTTCAGGGCTCTGTAGGGGGTTTATTTTACATTAGTCTGGTCCCTGTTGTACTATGTAAACAGCGCTACAAGCTTCCAGCTAAAATACCACCTTCACATCCTGCTTCTGAGCAAATTCATCAGAACAACAATCTAATTCATTCTATTTCTGTTCCTCTAATGCCGTGGTTACCAAAGGAAGGACCTCTTGGTAGGTCAGGAAAATCCAAATAGGGGTCCTAGGAAGAGCAAATTATTTTTAAAAATCATTAAACGTGACATTTTTACAAAAACATAAGAAACCTACAAATATAAATACATGAAATATGTTAAAACTTCCAATAAGTTTCTTTGTCTTTCTTAAAAGTTATTTGTTTACTTCAACCAGACCAGCGTCATGACCCTCTGTAACTTTTACTTTGTTCTACCGCAAGATATAGAGTCTATATCCAATGTAAAGTCGATATAGAGATATACAAAGTCTTTGTGTTGTTTTTATGGTATTATTTCTGTAAATGTCATTAGGTTCAACTGCAGAGTGCCAGTTGTAATACAGAATCCACAGTAAAACGTTGCTTTCTGGGTGTTGATGTCCCGGGTTGTTCCGTGTCTCTGTCCTGCTCGATGACATGATCCCATTGAGCCTTTTTAATGCACCTCACTAGCTGACAGGAAAAGTGACAGGAAAAAAACCCTTAAGCCTGATTTCTCTGTCAGCGCAGGTTCAGAGTCGCACACACACACATTGACGGAGACATTTTCCCTTTGTTTCTGTTGCCTGGGGAGTTTCGTAAAGCAGTTCTCCACCAGGACTACAGAGGGCGTAGATCTTTTTAATTTTTATTTTTTTTTATTTAACCAGATGAGTCGATTGAGAACTCATTCTCATTTACAACGACGATCTGGCCACGAGGCAGCAGCAACAGACACCAAAGTAAAATACAGCTAGAGATAAAGACAAAGGACTGTTCTCATATATAATATGTACAAGCCATCAAAACAGACTTAAAACAATCTTTAAGTACTCAGAAGCAGGCACATTGATCAGAAACTATTGAATGCAATGAATTATTGAAGGTAGATAATGGAACGTAGGTAGTGAGCTTTAGTGATTTTTGCAGTTCATTCCAGTCATTGGGAGCAGCAAACTGGAATGAGGAGCGGCCAAAGGAGGTGCGAGCTTTGGGAATAACCATAGAGATTAGGTTACTGGAACGTAAAATGCGCTGGTTGTTGGAAGTGATGAGTAATGAGGGAAGATATGACGGTGTTCTACCGATGATTGTTTTGTATATAAATTGATACCAATGTAACAACCTGCGGGAATGGAGTGATGGCCAGTTAACGAGTGAGTACAGATCACAATGATGAGTAGTGAAAGGGGCACCAGTGACCAAACGGATTGCTGAGTGATAAATGACATCGAGTTTATGAAGAAGTTTTTTGGAGGCAGTCCTATAAATGATGTCACCGTAATTTTCTAGGCTAGCCTGCCACCATACAGTCATGTATGCAGTCCACGAAAGTGTATTTGCTATTGTTAATTTATACTGTGTTTATGGATTTCAGAGACTTTTTAACAGATGAATTCATCCCTCATTCTCCTCCACATGCGGTCACCACCTCTCAACACACGTTTCCCATAATGTTTGTCCATGAATAAAATGCTTGCTGCATATCTTTGTGTGTTTATATTTTCGGACTTTTTCCGCTTCGTGTCTGCAGCTAGATACATATCTTCGGCTTTCTTTTTATTTTTTGCAGGGTCAATAGCGGTGCTGTGGACACATTTAAAGGTAGCTGCGTCCTGACCAATCACAAGCTTGCAGTCACTGTCACTTTCAACGGATACTTTTATAATTTGGGCATGTTTCCGTCAGACTTTGTGGGCGTGTCGGAGAGCCCTTGCACTGACGCATAATGGCGTTGCGTGTCTGTCTGTACCCACGCAGACAAATAGTTATAAGATAGGCTTTAGAATGGGCCAATCATGGCATGCAAATGTCATTCATGCGTGTTACATGTCACGTTTTTTTTATGCACCACATTATTAAAGATTTCAAACTAGGGAGGCATTTTATGCAGGGGGGTTGATCCGGTATGGTAGGATGGTTTGAAAGTCAGTCAATAAGGTTTGTGCAGACCATGGCTTTGATGCTTCCTGATATTTTTGCCTGCTGAATCACTTCTGGGCCACATTAGTTGTATTGTTCTCTATGGTGTTTTTTATGCTGCAGAACCTGCCGTGGATAATGGTCAGCATCATCATCATGATGTTTATTCATGAGAGGGCATGTAGCGGCCAAAAGGTACCCAAAGCTCTGAACACACAAAAACGTATTACCCACTGAGGCAAAGACAAGTTTCTTACAAATCACAGAATAAAAGCTGAATGAAAACAACCATTAAAACTGTGTAAGAATTAAATAAGCACAATCATTAAAAACCTAAAAATAACTAGCTACCAGGGAAAGCAATGGTTAAAAAAAACCTACGACATCTGCTCGTCTAACATCCAGTAGAAGCTCATTCCACAGCTTAGGGGCCACACAAATGAGAAGGATCTACCTCCTTTGGATCCACACTTCACCCATGGAAGTACTAATAATAATAATAATAATAATGCGGGTGCATACTGGATTATATGCTGGAGATATTTAAAAACAAAAAGTAGCACTTAAAATTCCTCCTAAATTTAACAGGGAGCCAGTAGTCAGGGCGTTTTTAAATGCAGGTAAACTTGTTTGTCTGGCCGAAGGCAAACTGGTTCTAATTGAGCTGAAACACCCAGATAATGTGGTTGGACACTTCGTCTGCATGTAAACAGCTCAGCTGAGCTAGTACTGGTTTGTTCACTCGCCTTCTCCAAGTGACAAGACCGCAGAAGCGGTATTCTGATAACATCATCACCACAATATAACACATGTAACACCATCAAACAGTACAGTATGTTGCAAATAAGCTGTTCTGCAGCGTTGTTGTTGTTAACCAACTTGCCTGCTGGTGGTGGTCGGAGGGACTGGTGGCACCTGTGCTCGGAAGCCTTGCTTATGTCAGTGTGTCCCAGGGCAGCTGTGGCTACATTGTAGCTCATCACCACTAGCGTGTGAATGAGTGTGTGAATGGATGAATGATACACTGAAGTGTAAAGCGCTTTGGATTCCTCTGACTCTGAAAGGCGCTATACAAGTGCGGGTCATTTATCATTTATTTATTTAAAACCTGGCTG
Organism: Aphyosemion australe; assembly: GCA_006937985.1. Lineage (NCBI taxonomy): Eukaryota > Metazoa > Chordata > Actinopteri > Cyprinodontiformes > Nothobranchiidae > Aphyosemion > Aphyosemion australe. The sequence continues at coordinate 6,183,789 of SSNS01000003.1, read as the reverse complement.
CTGATCTTTGGACCATGTGAAGCTGAGAAAGTGTTGCGTGATTAATACAAGGAACTACAATAATCCTGGTGTGAGGTAATGAAAGTGTGAACGAATGTCTCAAAGTGAGCATGCAGCACAATATACCTAGTCTTGGCCTGACGATGAAGGTGGAAGAAGCAAGTGCACACAATTTGAATTTGGCTCTCCAACTTCAATTGTCTTTTTAATTATTTTTTTAATTTTTATTGTGGTTGTGAAGCACAATACTGATTTTTAGCTTGAGTAGGGCTGTATAAAAAAGAACCTTTCTTCTTCCTCCAGCTTGTTTTCTTAAGGTGACAGAGTCCTGAAGGTACTGAAACTGTCAAGAATAAAGCCGCTGAGATCACTATGTGAGCGGGATTTAGTGCAAAGAACTTCATAAACACGTGTTTTGTATCGACCATAGAACTATTATGACTTAAGGGAAAAAAGTCATAATATGTCTACTTTAAAGGTAAACTATACAACTTTTTCATATTTTTAAATCATTTTCTTGAGCCAGTATGTGTGTGGCAGTGTGCAGAACAGGTGGGAGCCTGCAGGTGCACACCGGGCATTGATCACTAATCAGCCACAGGCTGATTATACGGGTCGTTGCCGAAGGAGGAGGAGAAGGGATGGAGTGGCGCCCAACGTGGGGCTTCACGCACACACACACCATGCAGCACTCGGCCCACGATGTGACGGCCCTGTCACCGGTCACAGTGCTGGGCTAGATGCTTGGAGAAATGGCACGTTTGAATTGTGAGTCAGTGGAGCGATGCAGCCTACAAATGGAGGGACTGCAACGACAGGCGGAGCGGCAGGCCGGAATCCTGCAGCAGCTGGCGGTGGCCCAGACCAGCAGAGGAGCGCCAAACACCATGCCACGAGGCCCGCCCGCCATCGTCCAATAGATGACATCAGAGGATGTTCCTCAAGACGTTTGAGGTGGTTGCTGAGGCATGCCGACAGCCGTTGGTGGAGTGGGGGCTGCGGCTGCTTCCACTGCTGACAGGAGAGTCCCAGGCAGCAGCAGCAGGTCTACCCGCCACGTCCCGGCGGAATGAGGAGGTCAGACAGGTCATCCTGGACCGGACAGGGTGTATGCCGGAGGATTACCATCGTCGCTTCCGGAAGGCCAGGATGGGGATGCAGGACTGGCCCAGCACCTACGCGCAGCAACTCCAGGATGCTGCGTGTCGATGGCTCAGCCTCGTTGAGCATGGTCCTCTCTTTTGCAGTCAGCAAGGGAGAGGACCATGCCTGACGCGCTGGTGTTAGAGTAATTTGTGGAGGAGTTGCCAAGCAGGATCAAGGAGTGGGTCCGGTGCCACCACCCCACAAGCGTGAAGGTCGCGGTGACCCTGGCTGAGGACCATCTAGCGGGCTACGGATTCTAGAGGCTACCAGGGAGGCTGATCCCAGCGCTGCGCTGACTTCATCCCCCTGGAGGTGGAGAGGGACGTGAAGGACCAGTGACATGCCTGAATTGTCCCCAGTGGATGGCTGCTCCTGGCATGGAACTGCCTCTCCACTGCTGGAAGTGTGGCGAGGCGGGGCATGGACGGCGAGACTGCCCAGCAAAAGAGATTGACAGTGGGACTAGAATGAGCAGACTGACCAGCATGGGACGCCAGATCCCAGGCCTGGAGGCAAGAGGCGGACCCCAAGGGAGGAGCGGCCTGACCCAACCGGCGCTGGGGGCCCAACTGATCACCTGCGATCCCTTCCTCTGTGCCGGGAGGGGGGGTCAGCCAGACCGGAGATGACCCAGGCCTGGAGCAAGTAGTGGAGAAGTGTGGCGGTGTGCAGAAGGGGAGGGTCCCGTGGGAGCCAGCCGGTGCGCACCGGGCGCTGATCACTAATCAGCCGCAGGCTGATTATAAGGGTTGGCGCCGTAGGAGGAGGAGAAGGAATGGAGTGTTTTAATATTTGTTCGGTTTAAGTTTGATGTCTCTGTGTGGATCATGCTGCATGTACTCCACAAAATGCACTTTAAATACAGTTAGATGGTTTTACTAAAGTCAGACTTCTGACATTAAGTAAAACTTGATTTGGTGTCAAACGGCAGTCTGCAGGCTGAATCTGGTGGTTTGTGAGCAAACAGAAACTTGTTTCTGACTGCGTTTCTCTGAATCAAGGCATCAAATGTTTTCGATCACAGGAATCATCAGACTGAAATGAGTCCTTTCATTTTAACCAACCACCTGAAACATGCCTATCAGGGATGTTCTCACACAAAAAAGGTCTAATCAGCCGGAAAAGGAGAACACCTGCACAGGTATCCAGTCTGGAATGTCAGTGATGTATGTAGAACGTTCCCACAGTCAGCTGGAGCTCAGGCTGCATCCTCGTGCCAACTTTTCAAAGTAAAAGCTGCTTTATGTTTCAGGCTGAAATATGATTAGAAAGCAGTTTATGTCTAAAGCTCCTTGTCAGATATCAACAATGTGTGTTTACAATCTGAGAACAGAGACATGGAACGTTTTACACATTTTAAACTTAAAATTAAATTGTTTATAAAATTTTCTTTTATTTGTATTTTTATGATAAAATATGAATACATCAGGCTGTTTCCACCTGCTCCAGATTAATTTGTGTTTCTGTTTTAGTCCCACTGAGATGACCTTTCATAGGTAGATGACGTGTTGCATTTCCACTCCGGTTTGATTCTTTTCTCTGGACTGTGGATCTTCTTGTTTGGCCTTCACCTATAATAAAAGTGTGTTCATGTCGAATTTATTTTCATTGTCCACTTTAAGTGGAACACTCTGCCGCTCAGTTTCAGGTGTTTTTCCACGTCGGGCTCTTTGTGTAGAAATTATGGGATGTGGGCCGATGAACTTAACACAAAATCGTATCCCAAATTTGAAAGTTATCTCATGGAAGTTATAAGGAGTTCTCAGAACCTGAACACTTTATATAAATCCACAAAAGGCTCTTATTCTTCAAGTGAAGGTGCCTGCAGGCTGCAGGCCCCTAATTCAAGATGAATCCTCATTTTTAATGTTTAGTTTTACTCTGACTGACTCTAACTTCACCAGGACAATAATATGAATTATTTCCTCTACTGACAAACACTGATTATTGTAAAAGGTCTTGATTAAAGTTGTTTCCCTGTTAGTTTGCAGGTGATTTGTGGATGTTTCTGACTGGTTGTGACTTGCTCTTCTCATGCAGATGATCACTCAGCAGGATGAGATTCATTCTGACTCGTGAAGTCTTTACCTGAGCTGCAGGAATGTCCCACACCCTCTGGTCCCTGAAGCCCAGCAGGGGAAATGCTTGCCTCCAGACTCATAAAGAGCTTCCTTCATTCACAGTTCCACTCTAAATAAATCTGCTTCTGATCACACATTACATCATTCTCGTGGTTTAAACAGTGACTCTGTAAGCAGAGGAAAAGTCATCCTTGTGATACATGGACACTTTTCCAATGTAAAGCATACCGGTAGTCTCTTTTGTGAATAAACATGTATTTAAAAGATGAGTAACTGAAAATGTCAAGAAAAACAAATCAGAATATTTACTGTGAGTGGTTATGGCAGACCAAAAGACCAGCATTGTTTTATATCTTACCAATATTCAGAATTAAGTCTTCTGAGTTCTACCTTTTTAACAATTATGATCCAACACTGCCCTCTGGTGGTGAGATCAGATCACTCTGGTGTCACACATGGCTCTGATGCTTTGACTGAAATAAAAGTGGAAAGCAGGGTTTGAATTGGGGGGGGGGGGGGTGCTAGGGGGAAGGCAGCTCCCCCATAGGGGGGCACTAGGGCACTGCCCCCCCTGACCTAAAGGGAGAAAAAAAATCTAAAAAACTACAATAGGTCTATATGTTCATATATTTACTATAAATGTGTCAGTTTGGCTTAATTGTGTGTCCCTACATGCAACATGAATTATTTACAGATATGTTTGACCAGCTGCCTCTCATTAAACACTGAATCTCCTCCAACAGACTCACTAATATCAATCCTGGGGCGTGACCCTGAGCTGCAGCTAGACATCACATTTGATTGGTCAAAAGGGTCTGTGTTTGATATAGTGGCTTCTAGGGTTCTACAACCCCCCAAGGCGCTTTACAACACAATCATCCACACACACACATTCACACACTGGTGGTGATAAACTGCATTGCAGCCACAGCTGCCCTGGGGCGCACTTATGAAAATGAGGCTGCTGAGCCCTGGCACCACCGGTCCCTCCGACCACCACCGGTGTCTCGCTGTTACGGTCCTGCCGTTTTTTTTTACAGGAGTGAGACCTCTGCCCAAGGATCTGTGAAGAGCCTGCCACGCCTTTACCAGATTGGAGGGAAAATTCAGACCACCCATTGGTTCCTGCCTGACCGGTGTTCCTATAAAACCATCAGAACTCTACACCTCCGGTGGGGGAGAAGGAAGTGATTGTGTGTTGGCAGGAGCGCTGTTGGATTGTTGTTGCTGTTAGTGAGGTGCTTTTTGTATCCTAGAAGGTCTGGAAGGTTCTTAGAGAAAGTGATTAATTTAGTACCATTTGTTTTACTTTGATCAGTTTGCTTTTGCGACTGCTTGAGTAGAGGTGAACGGATATTTTGTTTGACCTCCTTTTTCACCTGTTTTTCTATTTAGACATGGAGTTAGGTGTAGTTAATGTCTTTATTTTTATGGCATAGCCAGATTTTCTTGGGGTTTAGATAGTTGTGGCATTGGTTTACCTTGAAGTTAATGCAGTCTTTTTTATTTAGGTTTGGTTAAAATTATTGTATATTTTTGTACATCATTTGGGTACAGTCAACACTTGTAAATATACCACTTGAGCACAACAAAAAAAAACTTTACTCTCAATAACCAATCGGTTTTTGAGAGTAAAGGTTTTTTTTGTTGTTCTCTGTTAGATCTTTATATGTCTACATATTTTCCCCTAGACTGGGCATAACACTCGCCCAAGGACACTACTGCAACAGACACAGACTGAACCTTCTCAAGTCCAGTCACAGGGCAGGTACCTAACTCTTCTGCCACCGACCTCATTGCTAGGAAAACTGGAGAATTTTGGACCAATCAGCCTTCCTGAATTTAACACACACACGCAACATTGGTCTACCTGTGAGTGAGTGGTGATGATGGAGGCTTCACCTCTGCTGCTTCTGCCCTCTACCCTCTTGTCAGTCTGGTGAAGCTGGGAATCTGGATCCGCCTGCAGGGCTGTTGCGGGGATGGATGTGTGGGGGGGATGGGTGCCCACTGGTTGGGGTATGATCTGGAGCCCCTGGCTCATGCTGAAACATGGTGGGTGGGTAGCTGTTGACTTGGGATCTCGGGCATCTTTGGCTGCCTGCTGTCTTGGGGGCTGTTCCCAGATTGGGGAGGGCCCTCTGCTGCTTGACCCCCCATATTTCATGGCCAAGAGTGTTCTCTCCATCCACCATCCTCACCATCTCTAAGAGTTGGGGGCGCGGTTAGCGGGCTGGTGCTCGCTTCACCGGGGGGCAGGATTGGGTTGACTTGGTTTTCCAAAGCTTGGCCCTTGGGGCCTGGGGTTGTCTCACCCTGGGCTGGCTTGTATCGGTGGGGGTGACAGTGTGCAGGGCTGGAGGCTCCAGGCTTGGTGGCCCCAAATGGGTTCCCTTTGGCTGGGGGCTGGTGCCCGGACATCCTCTGGCTGACTCCCCTTCTTCCCTGGGCTCGGGTCTGTCCTCTGGGCTGGTCAATTGGTTGGTCGTTTGGTGGCTAACAGCTGCTGGGGCAGCCCCTCCCTCATCACATTCACAACATGTAAAAACAAAACCACATACAGAGTAAAACTGCTCTGGCATGTTACGCCACCCAGATCAACCAATATGACTGCTTCTACTGCCAGGACAGGACAGGAAAAAAAAAGTAACTCCATCATGTTGGTTGCTAGGTCACTCATCTGAAAAACATGTTATCAATTTGTCATTATTTTCATAAGATAATTCATTATTATCATGGGAAATTGACAGTTTATCATAAATGATAGAATAATGCTAGTTGTTACATTCATGATCATTTGAGGGGGAAATGGACTTTAAAAGTCCCTTTAACTCTTTAAATTTTAATGCTGTAAGTAGTCTAGAACTGGGGCCAAGTCTCAATACCCACACCCCAGCCTACGTACGATCCTCTGAAGTGCACTTAGTGGAAGTGCATGTAAGACTTCAAGTGCATAGTAAACAAGTGTGCAAATAATTGCAGAATTGGTACAGTGAGCATTGCGTCATCAACCACGACTTCCTAAATGGGGATGCAGGTTGTTGTTTGTGCTAATTTGCTGCTTGAGATTATATTAAAACTGAATATTAAAACGTGATTAAATTCCTGGCATGTCGTGTCTGAAAATACACACCGGTACCATTATCAGTTAAAAATACTTTTCAGATATGTAATACATCTTTCTAACAGAGAAACATTAGATTGTTTTCATATGTACACAATAATAAAATATTCAAAAAATTGATACTTAAACTTTGAGCCATTTTACTGCCTTCTCAAAATTCCCAAGGCAATGGATTGTGGGTAATACCATCCACTGAAGTCCGCACAGATGTGGGCTTCGGCGAAGTGTGGATAAAGGGTGCATAAAAGGTGGGGCCAAGGTCCACACATGAGAATCGGGCACTCTTTGCACTCGCACCATTGGATGGGAACGCACAATTGAGGGGCACAAGGGTGGAAGTGTGAGTTTTGGGACTGGGCCTGGTTTTGCATTGTATCTGAGCCCTAGTGATGTGACATCACCCACCATGCTTATGGGGGATTTCACTGAAGTGAAGAGTCTTATCTGCTGGTTCTTTAAATCTAGCAAATATGACTAACTGACAATCTTTTTGTTTTTTCATTGCAGAAAGAGTATTAAATACAGAAACTTTAATTATATGTGTTTAGATTTGTGGCAGCGATGTCAAACCCTGGTCCTTTAGAGCCCCTATCCAGCTTGTTTTAAAGCCACAATATGCAACTTTTTCATATTTTAAAATCATTTTCTTGAGCCAATATGTGCTAAAATGACCCTTTACAGGGTTAATTAAATGTCCAATTCAGGATAAAAAGTGGAGCCCTCTGCGCGTCATCCATTCACATAGGTGCTGCTCAGTCGGTGGACATGAAAAGTCAAAAGCAGGAATGCTGGAGCACACTAGTGAGCAAATAATTATTTAATTCGGTGCAAGTTAAAAAAGAAGCAACTAACGTTTCGACACTGAATGTGTCTTCATCAGAGTTACATCTGAGCAACAAGTTTCTCTGATTAAATACAGGTGCCTCAATTCAGGCACCTGTATTTAATGTATTTATTTATGTTTTCACACCAAACCAGGATGGAGTTGTAGAACCTCCTTTTTTTTTTTGGTGAGAAAATCTTATTAGGTCATACAAATCCACGTCAAGCTGTCACGTGGTAGTGGCGCTGCCTGCTGCACGAGTGGCTCAGCACGACGAAGCCAGCGTCTCTTTCTCAGGGTAATAAAGGAAATACTGTATGTTTTCTGTGCAAACAATCTCAACTAACAAGACATGCTTCTTCTGGGAAGTAAAAACATCACACAAAGATTCGGTTCTGACAGTAACTGATTGCAGGTGGGTTGTTTTTGATGTCAGTCACTAATTTGCAGAAGGAAATGTTGCTGTAAACTCTACTGACCACGATGGAAGATGCTGGTTGATAAAGCAAGATTGCCAATTTACTGCATTTTTGACTGATTTCTATACATTTAATGTACCTCACTGGTGTGTTTCTTTACTCTGAGTTTGTGACGCTATGGTAGGTTTTGGGTTATGTACGCTGGGAATTTAGACGTACATTTTAGTGTAAAGATGTTTTTCAAAAACCCTCGCTGCACTCTTTGCCTCACATATTTAAAAATTAAGTTTCATTCATTTCTTCTTCTGCTTAAATCAACCGTAATCACTTCAGCGGGGTTGACTGATGTGGTTTTACTGGATGGAGGACTGTGATTGGATACAGCAGGGCTTCTTTTAGAATGCAGCGATGTTAAAGGGCTCCACAAGCAGCACGAGGTTTGAAGTGAATTTGTAAATTTATGGGTCAGATCTACCAACAGACAGGCAACACAGCCATTCGTCTATTTGAGCTGTAAAAAGAAGTGAAGACGAATGAGCAGCCAGGCACTCGGGATGTGTGGCTGAATGTCCCGCCTACTTTCCTGCTCATGATCATGGATGGTTATAACCATCAAATAACCAAGTAAATCTTGGTTTTAACTTGTCTTTCTGTTCCTTTCTCTAGTTAATACATGGTCCAAAAATAGTCCAATTATGGTCCTCCTGGGCCACCATCCAGCATATTTTAGATGTTTCTCTGCTTTAGCACACCTGGTTTTAACCTGAAGGTGATTAACAGGCTTCTGGAGAGCTTGATCGCCTGCTGAACAGGTAATCTGACCATTGAATCAGGTGTGTTTGAAGAGAGAAACAACTAACCTGGATATTGGTTCTCAAGGACCAGGATTGGACACCCCTGGTTTACATCTTCAATACAATTCAGGTGTCACATCTGGGGCTCTACCTGTCTAATGTTTCTGTAAATGATCTCATTTAACTAATTACCAATAAAGGATCACCCTAATACCATACCATTTTATTTGTAAGCGCTATCAACACAGCCATGCAGCTGACCAAAGCGCTGCACAATAAAAACCACCAGCTAAATTATAACATTTGAAAGTACAGTGAGGTCAGTAGGAGGGCTTGTGAGTGAAAGGTGTGCTAGTGGTGTCAGCCATCTTTCTGTGTGGGCTAAAGCTCATGTGATGTTGAGCCAGAGGAGCCCCGCCCTCCTGCTGCAATCACATGCCTCTTCAAGTGTGTTTCCTCTCACCACTAGGGTCGGGTTTTTCTTATTAGCTAAATTTGGGTGGGTGAATGCCACCCGGAGCTTCTACTGTGGCTCCTGTTGGGTTCTGAGATGTAGTGAAGTAGCTGCAGACTCTGGATCAGTCCTTTGACCTCTAGGAGGTCCCAAGAGCGGAGTGAGTTAATTGTCGGGACGACGATTCAATTTGTGAGGGTAGATTGTAGCAGGATGATGTCACACACCTGCTTTCAATGAACTGACTATCAGCAGAGGGCGCTGCCTTTAAAAAGTCTAGGTTGTCTTTCTAGGAGAGATGCTCCCTCTTGCTGCTATTGGCTCCAGGTCGTTCATGATGGTGCTGAACCTTCAGGTCTGTCTTTGCTGCAGACATGGGGGACAGGCTGCTTATGCCGTTGGTAGGCTGGGTTTTCCCAGTACCAGGGCTTTCTGATGTAAAAGTGTGAGGGATTCGCTGCTGTTCTGCTTGTATCCAATGGTCTGCTGTTCTGTGTGGCTCAACTGTTCTGCTTTGCCCGGCTCCGGTGAGCAGAGGACACGAGGTCCCGGCGTCGCCTGGCGTACGGGGGCTTGGGTGTGACAGTGGTCAGTCCAGCGTGACCAATCTGATCAGATCCACAGTCGCCAACGACATCACCTGCCCCAATGAGACTGTGGTGGGACGCCACTCGGGTCCAAGGAGGATCACCCCTTCGTCTCCACACACAGGAACTATTAGAGCACCTCTGGCACGCATTTGGGACTGATTGCTGTATTTTAGATAATTTTGTTTTTATTTGTATCTTATTTTAGACACCAAGACTTGGTGGATGTGTTTTTAACAATGTATTTCCTTTATTGCAGGCTGTTTGCTTCCAGTGGGGTACCATTGGCTTTGGTGACGGGACCTTTTCACGTGTGTGTGTGTGTTCCTTCACCGTGCACTTCCTGGATGCATGGCACTGTGATGGGTGATTTTAGTTTGGTTTGTGTTTTTGCTGGCCAGATTTGGACCCTGGTAAGCTTCAGCCTGTTTATATAAATATTAGTTTCTTTTACTTTTATTTTGATTTTTATAAATAAAACCATGTTATTAGTTTGACCACGTCTCTTGCCTAATCTGTAGAGTGGATCTGTGTGTCCTTATTTCCTGGGGTGCAACTCCCCAGGTGGCGTTGTGTAGAACAAACTGGTTTAAGACCCTTGTTGCCACACGTGCCTTAGGAATCGTGAGGAGGAGCTGAACCTCAGGGCGAGGCATGACTGTTCTTCAACTCTAAATACACCCAGGATTTTTCTGTATCTGATGTGGACTCCATTCAATTTAGGCAAGTCTGGCTCAGGGTCACGTGACTGCAGGTAGTACACCTGAGCATGTGACAAATAAACCTCTTGACTCCTGAGCACACACAGATCCAAAGGGTTAATCACAGTCATACGACTGTGAAAGAAAGTGGAAAAAATATACAACAAATAAGCATCCTGACCAGCTACATCACCGTGTGGTACGGCAGCTGCACCGAGTCCTGTCTCTGCAGCGAAAAGTAAAAGCAGCAGAGAAGTTCCCCTCCCCTCCAGGACATCTATCAAACCCGCCTGACCTGCAAAGGTATGAGCATTGTGGGTGACTCCACCCGTCTGTCAGACTGATTCTTCAGTCTCCTGACCCCCCACCCCCCACCCTTCCCCCGGAAGGAGAATGAGGAGCCTCCAGGCCCGAACCAACAGACAAAAACAGCTTCATCCATCAGGCTGTCAGGATGCTGAATAGCTGCAAACTAACCTGCCCTGCTGCAATTTAGGTTTCCATGGTGATAAATCCCGGAGAGAAGTGAACAAGCTTTGAGATACAAAAAAATCCTTTGCTGAACCTGACGTTACCTGGGTAAGTCACGGCTTTTAAGAGCTTGTGCATCTTTTTTTATGTTATTTGGATTTTCAGCTCTGGAAGCTATTTTTGGATTTTCTGCCTCTGCCACACCTTTACATTTTCTTTTATAAAATTTTCTTCATCACCTGTCTGCCTGCATCCAATTCGAGATTATGACAAAGTCACAAATGAACAGGAGTAGTTGTACTCCAGACTTATTTGTATATTAATAAAAACATGCATTTATCTGGAGACAATATAGAAGATTTTAATTATCTAGACATCCTTAATGCTAATATTGTTTGATAGTGACTGGTTATAAAGAACGTAAAGTTATTACCTGTAAAATGATGTTTTTTTAAAGGAGTCATCACCTATAATAGGGTATTCTACAGTTGACGTCACCACGCAAAGGCTGCTGGGAAGGGTCATACTGATAAGCCAATAGAAAATATACAGTTTCAGAGCGTTTTGACATCGATATGAAGGCATAAAATGGAGGAAGTTGTTTTGACAAAAAAAAAAACATACCAGAGAGCTTTTCTTGATGGCGACCCTGCTAATTATCGATCACCAGAACTGAAGCGCTAGCTCAAATGAAAGTGAAAGTAAAAACTAACCCTCGCTAGCAGCGCTGTTGTTTTAAACGCCATTATTCCCATCACGGCTCCTTCTTGAGTAATATAAAAATAAGTTCATTACTCACAGTGCTCAAGTAACATTTTCTCAAAGTAGTTTTTTAACTGTCAGGTTATCATTTGTGTCCCTATTATTTTCCACTCACCTCTGGTCAAAAGCCTTTTTCGTGGACGTTTGGGTGGACATGCTGTTTGGCCCAGACGTTCAGCTGGACCGCTGCCTCCTTGTTAACTCTCCTCCGGTAACACTGCTGCCTCTAACTCTCCGTTAACAACGCTGCCTCCACTCTCCGTTAACAACGCTGCCTCCACTCTCCGTTAACAACGCTGCCTCCACTCTCCGTTAACAACGCTGCCTCTAACTCTCCGTTAACAACGCTGCCCCCACTCTCCGTTAACAACGCTGCGTCCTGCATTAATTCTCCGCTGCTGCTCCTCCTGGATAACCCCACGACTGAGAGCGTCGTTACGACCGGCGGCTGGTCATTCTCGGATGTAGGACTTTCCCCTCCAGGAAGATGTAAGTAACAAATATACGTGCTTTTCTTGATCTGCTCCACAGTTAAAATCCGCTCGTCCAACTTAAAAACTACCACCGCTTTGCTTCTTCTGTCTTTAGCTTAGCCCGTGTAGCTTTCCAGCTGTTTCACGTGGTGTCGGCCTGAAACTGGCGTCTCCGGGTCTGCAGCGTTATACTATTGACTTTACCGGCTTTGGAAAAGGGATAAAAAGTCCTCTCCAACATCCGATCTGGGTGTCTAGAGTCCGATTAGCACCTCCCCCAGCAGCAGCGTTAAGTTCCTTGCTGTTTGAAAATCTTTAGGAGACGAAAAAATAACTTTTTAGCTCAATCGGAGCGACTCAGACCCATAGGAATCAATACTAAAATGTAGATTGTATGACCGTATTTCCCAGAGTGCTTTGCGGCAATCTATTTTTAGCTACTGTAGAAAGCTCTATTCCATGGATATCTACATCCTATTAGAGTCTTTTAGGCCATTAAAATAAATTGTATTGGAAAAATAAATTAAAAATGTGCTTTTCTGATCCTTTTCTGTAAAGGGCATATTTTCTCGCGAGATCACACGCAATATTTCGGCTGTGTCGGACACGCAGGAATGAGGGGCGCATTGATTGGTGGAAGGAAGCAGGAAGCAGCTTCAGCGTCTTGCTCCCAAATAACAAAAGTTATAACTGAACCCGACCTGGCAGTGACCTACGGGATCCAACAGTATGAGCCCGAGCCTCACCTCGTGCGTAATGGCTTCCTCGCTTGTTGTTGAGTTTTTTTTTCAGCAAAGCGCCGTAAACCAGAAAATGATAGGACGCAGCATTGGAGATCTGTAAACAGTCTAGATGGGACAAAGCAAGCTAAACAGCCTGGCATCGGCTCATCATGCTGTTGTGAAGATCGAATACACAAACCCAGTGGACTTTGTTTCCCCGTAACACGAATCAGCAACGGTAAGACATAATTTATGCGTTTCACGTTATGAAATGAGCTTTGTTGTGCTGGTTTGTTCGCTGCTGGTTCATATTTGGTTATATCTGGCCTTTGTGACGACATATAGGCCAGAGCTCAAGTTCTCGTTTTGGAGTGTGCGTGCTCGTGGGGTGCATGTGAGCTGGTTGAAGAAGACAAGAGTAAAACGCGTCAATGTTAAATATTGGCTTCTCAGCCAGTGAAAAATCATTAGGAAGCCATTATAGACATGTTTTCATGTGGAAAAGTGAAAATTTCAGGTGATGACTCCTTTAATTTATTACTGTTTAAATTCTCACTGAAGTTTTTTTATTTAAAAGCCTGATTGGTTGGTGCCCCCCTGTCTACTTGGTGCCTGTGCTCAGTGCAGCGCCAGCGCTGATCTTTTTTAATCTTAAGGACATCCCTGATGATTATAATGGCTGTAAAGATAATATTTTTAGACCTTCCTGTTGTGTGTGGTGGGTTAAGAGCCCTCTGGTCTGCTTAGAACAAAGTTGGGACCGCTCCATTCATAAATCTGGGCTTTCACACGTTGGATCGTCTTGGTCTAATATCGAGGACAAACAAGCGTGCGACCTGCTGAAAGTGATGTGTAGCCAATAAAGTGAGGTGACAGCAAAATCACAGGACGCTCATTGTAGAGTATTTCTACATTTATCCCAAATGATGCAGCAGATCCTGATTTTTCTGACGAAAACGTTCTCGTGATTAAATTGTTTAATCATTCTAATTGCATATTTTATATATCAGTTCTAGTTGATCATGTGCTGAAGTTTGAGTAAGGTTACAGTAATAAGACAAACTGCTCCTAAAACATGCGTTGTCAATATTGACTCAATGCTGTGACTACATTGTGAATTGAATTCTCGAGTGGGATGGCCTTCTTTGTCCACCAGGAGGTTGGCACATTGGTACACTTTCATTTACAAGGTCATGCTTGGACTACTCCACCTACATCTGCATCTCATGGAGAAGTGTAACTTCTCACAGTCTGCGTGCAAATGATCAGCTGTTACTCTGTGTTCCGTTTGCTCACACAGAACTGGGCAAAAGAGCTTTCATTCATGCTCATCTTCATGGAACAGGTTGCAGGAAAGCTGGAAATTAACCGAGCTCATCTCCTTGTACATTTACTTGTTGTAACTGCCTTCTATAATTTGTATACAGCTTTAACTGTAACTGAGAAATCTTGTGACTGTATCTTTTGCTGCCTCTTGGTGAGGACTCCCTGAGGTTTTTAATCTCAATGGGACCTTCCTGGTTAAATACTGAATAACTGAATAACTGAATAACATTCAGCTGACGGAGTGTTGTTGACCTGATCTTCAGCTTTGTGGAATCCCAAGTTTGTGTGTGTCAATGTGTGGATGCACACCAGCCAGGGTGGGGAGGAAAAATGTAGTAGATGAAGAAGTGATGAGGAAAAAGGCTGAGCTGCAGTAAGGCGGAGAGCTGCCAGACCCTCGCTGGGTTTGAGTCCTTACAGGCAGCGAGCCAGCATCCAACATGGGGGGTCCTAGTGTTCTGGTTTGTGGAGGATGTGTGTGTGTGTGTGTGTGTGTGTGTGTGTGTGTGTGTGTGTGTGTGTGTGTGTGTGTGCGTGTGTGTGTGTGATGTACAGGGACAATCAGGCCACTGTGGAGATGTGAAGTGGGAGTAGCGTGTTGTAACAATGTTGTTATGCTCCTAAAAGCTTGTTTTCCTTTTTGTGCTTAAATGTTTTTTTTCTGTCTGATACAAAAAAGAAAAAAAAAAATTAATGTACCAAATATAAAAAAGACTACATTTACTATAAACACAGAACCATATAGAACTAGTAAACAAGGACCCCTTGAAAGCTTTGATTAGTATGCAGATGATGTAAATGGTATACTATAGACATTGTGGTCCTCAGGGGTCTACAGCGCAGTGAGAGGCCAGAGACTGTTGCACTTAATGACGTTGGCATTGCAGAACCTCCATTGATGAAGTCCATGTGTTTTTCTGTGGTTCTGAGTTACAAAGCAAGTTCATTCTTAATCTGATGATGTAACATGGCCATTGTAGGAGAAGCCTATTGTACAATAGGCTTCTCCTATGTAAAATGTAGCATTTAGCATTAATTTGGACAGAAAAGATCCAGAAAATCAAATCACCACAACTGTGACTATTAAACACAGACGTACACCTAAACAGAGTTACAGAATCATACATGTAGCGTGCACGTCTACCCTCTATTTCGCAAGCTGTTTTAGTTCCATAAAAATAACAAAAGTAGGTTTAGTTCCCTAAATTTAAACAAGTAGGATAACTCCCTAAACCTAATCCATCTGTTTAGTTCCCTAAACCCAACTAGGTTTAGTTCCCTAAGAAGTCGTTTCTTACACTTTAACCAATACAAATGTGGGTTCAGTGGTTGTGTTAGTAGAAACTTTACCAACTTCACATGGGACAGCACTCTGCAGTCCTCTGCTGACCAGAAACAGCACTTACCAGTTTTGTGGAGCAGGAAGGTGCCCTAGGGGGCGCTCTTTACCTACTTAACAGCTGTTAGCTATTTTCTGTGCTGGTAGCTAATAAATGGCTAGCACTTTATCAGTTTGCCAGAAGTCAATAAAAAAACACACACACACACACACAAAAAGAAGTTTGCTTTGTTGTTGACATCATGGTGTAGCCTGGAAGTAAAAGTCAGAAAATGTTGTCTTTAAAGGTGAAGCAAAGAGCTAAAACCAGAGTGAAAATCATCACTCATTTGAGGAAGCTAAAGGAGGCTGTGAAATCACGGACTGATGGTGACCTTGGATTTGGACTATTTTTTGTCCAAGAGTGTGGATCTTTTTAATTCGTGGCTTGTTAAGTAAGATTTGGCTCGTTAGCTCGTTGTTAGTGCTAGCTACAGCAGGCTGCGGAAGGGTTGTTTATGACAGCTGTAATTCTGTTTTCAACCAGTAGGACGGAGAAGCTGGAAAATGTTTAGTTTTACTTCAAACAAGTAGATTAAATCCTTAAACTAACCAAAAGGTTTTAGTTAACAAGTAGTTAAAGTTCCTTAAACCTAACAAAAGATTTTAAGTTTGTCTAACCAGGTAATTTTAGTTCCCTAAACCTAACCAAGTGCTTAATGCCCTGAACCATGTAGTTTATGTTTCTAACCAAACTTCTTTAGTTTCAAAAAGCTAACCAATTTTTATTTTCCTAAATTAAACAAAGTATTTTAATTTTCTTAAACTAATCAGCTAGGACTTTAACCCTAACCATGAAAGCTTTTCAAATTAACAAGAACAGGAACTTGTAATTACAGCAGTTTATTGAAGAAATTTAGACATTGTTAACATTTCTTTAAAAAGTAAATTTAAAATGCAGAAATGGTCAAACTGCCACTGATCAGCTGACGTCTGTTGGCAGGTTTGTTTTTACAAAAGTTACAAAAAAGGTTTGGAGTAAGTTTTAGTAGGAAAATAATGAGAAAACTCCACGATTTCATCTAATGACTGTAAATATAAATACTGTCACCATTCAGCTGACTGAATGCTTTCTACACAAACTTATTTGGTTAAAAAGTTCCTCTAGGAAACAGAACACAACTATAACAACCACAGGAACCCATCATGACATCTAATACCAATTTACAAAATTAACATCAAATATGAAGGAACAGTTTGATTTCATGACAGAGGGGTTAACAGAAATGACTCATGAACATTTTTATTGAATCACTTCATTTAAAACTGTTAGATTTGATGCGCTTTGAATAATTTAGTGTGCCTTTTTAAATATGACCCCTCTTTAGATCAAAGTTAATAAAAGATGAAATGACCTGTTTTAAGATAGAGGTTTCCATTTTGGCAGATTCAAACCAGTGTGATGAGCTGCATAATAAGAACATGTATTCGGTTCTGCTTGTTTTTTAGATTGTGAATTCATGCGGAGAAACGCACGTTCTCTACTTTCTATCAACCCTCAAAAAATTTGACAAAGAAGGAGCAGACAGAGTGCCATCCCTCGCTGCAGTACGTCTGCACCGGCGCCATGTCGTTCACCATTCCTTCGTCCTCAGGTTCAGTCCTCTCCTCTTTCTTCTTCTTCTCTTCCTCATCATCCCTCTCCTTCTTCTTTCTCTTCTCTACCTTCCCTCCATCTGAGCTCTTCCCAGCAGAAGCTGCTTTTTTCTTCCCTCCTTCTTTCCCTCCCTTTTTCTCCTCCTCTCCGCTGCGTTGGGCCAGCTTCATGTGTGCCTCTGCAGGGGCCTTCTTACATGTTTTGGCCTTCAGGACCTTTTCTCCTTCACAGGCATTCTCCCTTTTCTTCAGCTTTCCTACCAGCTGCTTCCAGTACTGGCTGGACTTCATCCCATAGGCCTGGCAGAGGTCTGGTTTACCAGCATAACGACACCAGTACCTGAAGGAGAAGCCAGAACCCAAACACAAAGAATGAAAAAGATGAAAACAAAACAAGTAATGTCTCTGAAAGAGGTGAAATTATGAGCCAGACAATGTTCTCGACACCCGTTTCATGAAAACAGATTTCAACAATAAATTAATTTAACAGGAGTTTCCATAGAACAGTGGTTCCCAAAGTTGGGGTCGGGACCCCACTGTGGGTCACCAAGAGCTAATCAGGGGGTCTTTAAATGATTTCCACAAATCTAAATAAAATAGAAAGCCAATTGCTGATGCTATATTTCTAGCATAATTATTACAAAAAGTCAACTTAAATGTCATAAATGGATATAAGTGAAGATGAGCAGAAGCATTTTTCTTTATGCCTTGAATTATTTGGCTTTTTGTTTGTTTTGTCAAATCAGAGCGATCTGGAGTCTCTTTGGAACATCTGGAACATTGTCCTAAAATTACCCATAATGCACTGCAGTATGTCTGGAGAAAAAACAACAACAGATGATTCCAGCTGTCAGCACGATGGAGGGCTGATGGTTGGGACTCGTTCTGCATCTACATGACTAACTGGGTCCACCATGAGCTTCTCTGGATACCGAAGTGTTCTAGAGTCTAACTTGAGTCCGTCTGGACCTGGAAACAGATCACAGCAGCAGCAGCAGATCTCCAACATAATCCAGGAGCAGCTATGGTCCAGGTGAAGTCCAGACCTGCTGTGACAGAACTACAGAGAACAGAACCACATGTCTCCAAACCTCAATGACCCATAGACTAGTGGACCGGAACGTCTCCAGAGACATGGGGTCAGACAGATCACAGAGAGGTAGACGGTTCTGGTTCTATTAAATTTATAATGACCCAGTAAAAATGTTCTGAAGCTGGATTTACTTCACTTGAAGTTGAACAATAAACTGTTTCCTTTTCTACAAAGTCTCAATAATGGCCCCTCCCCCTCCCTTTATGACACCAGTTCTGTCCGAATAAAAAACTAATTAATTATTTGTTTGTTTGTTTATGGCTCCATCGGTTTGGGTCTCACATGTCCTGCAGTCACAGCCTGTCTCTCAACCTGTCTGCTGCCCACAAGACAAAAGCATCCCAGCTCTCTGATTGGCTAGGACTGTCTCCTTGCAGCATGTTTTCTGTCTGAAAGTGTCCCCGTCAAAGTTTCTTCAGGGACTTTGCTGATTACCTTCCATTTCCAAATTTTCACTTTTAATACCTGAGAAGATATTTGTGTCTCTAATGTTTCCACGTGTGTGTCTGTGGAAGTGAACTCACCTCTCCAGGTCTCCTTCAGTCTCAGTGCTGCAGTTCACCAGTAGACTCACCAGACCTTCACCAGACGTCTGCCAGGTGCAGCGATGGCCCCGCTTGGTGCTCAGCTCTCCGGAGCTCAGCACCGAGCGGCTTCTGGCTCTCTTGGCTGGCTGAGTTGATGGCTCGGGCTGGCGGGGTTTGTCCCGTTTGTCCTGGCCAGCTTGTCGTTTGGCCTCAGAAAGGAGGATGAGGCAGAGGAAGAAGAGGACACTGCAGGGAACAGCACGCATGGTGGCTGGGGAGGGACACCAAGTTTAAAAAACATGTCCCAGCACAAGAGTGAAAAGAAAAATGTATTCTCCAACTCAGAAATACAGAAGTTATGACAAAGATGGCTGCAAAGGTCTCAAGAACACCAAAACTCTGACCAACACAGTTAACTAGATGAAAGACAGGGACCCGTGATAGCAACAACAGCTTCAGCTAAAAGAAACAAACATTTAACTGTAAGGTATGAGCCAAAAGCAAAAGGAGGCGTACACGGCACCGGTCCTCAAACCACAGAATCTCCACATGCCAACATGTAAGCATCCAGTCAGGATAAATTATACAAAGATGTTCGATCAAAAACAACCAATAGATCCCAGTATGCCAGCGCTGAACTAAGTGTGGTGTACGGGCTGTTCGCCAGCGTCAGAGTGATTTAGCATGGCCCTCAGCTGCAGCAGCAGGCTGTTAATGCAAATAAACCCCTTCATGTTTCACTAACGTAAAGCCTTACAAAATTAGAGATACATTAACATCACTTTAAAATGTTACATAAATTACTAACCTTTTCTTCTTAATTCAATTTCTCGGTGAACAGAACCACGCTGACATTTAGGAGAAAGCAGAGGAACCAGACGTAGATGTTTATGGATGACCTCAGCTGAGGTTGGAGTTTTATTAATTTATTTATTTATTTGTGTTTTTTAATCAAATCTGTTAAATCAGGTTTAGTTGAAATTCACCTGTGTGGATTTTAGCTAAATATAATTCACTAAAGGTTTTATGCAGCACAGGATGCAATTAGGCTTCAATTATGATTCAAAACTACCCCCCCCCCCCCACACACACACACACACACATACCCACCTCCTATAAACTGACACATAAAGACAGAATGTACAAACTGAAAGTAAGTTACAGTAGGTTTGCAGTTACTCCGCCTGTTTAATTTGTATTTTCTGCAACAAAAGATCTCAGAATAAAGCAATAGAAGAGGAAAAGTCCACAGATGTCCAACTAGAGATTCTGGGAGATGAAAACAACATGAAACAAAGACACAAAGAGCCACAACAAAAATAAACCTCTCAGAGCTCCTCTTCCTCCTCCTCCATTCAGATCTATCCATCCTCACCAAACAGTCATAACAGAAACAAATCCTTCCTCATGGCTCTGGTTTAGGTAGGTTGCAGAAACAGAGTTAGATATTTGAGAGTAAGCAGAGGCCTGATGTTCTTACCATGTGACGCTCCTCGGCTCTGAGTCGCTGTGAGAATGTGGGGGCCACAGCACTCAGATAAAAGAGACCAAGAGGGGAATAAAGGAGGGGGAGGGAGGGAGGGGGACTTTTCGAAGAAATGCCCTCCAAAAACTAGAAGCCCCGCCCACGTTTACCCCCCTCTGTGTGTGAGAAAAGGCCAAGGGACACTTTGCACAACAGTTTTCATCTCATAGTGACAACTACCTGGTTGTAGCTTCTGGTTGAGATTTCAAAGAAACATATTTTAGTTCATCACCAGAAACACAAACACATGACAAAATCTACTGATTTTCAGTGTTAGTTCAACTCCTTATTTAGTTTCCCAAGTAAATACTGAGTGCTGTACATGCTCTTTTTAATTTGTGGTTTATTTTAGTATTAGTTGGCTTATGTTAGTGTTAGCTCGTTGTTAGCGCTAGCTTCGGGTGACCTCTTTTCCCCGGACATGTCCACTTTTCACTCCCTCTCCGGGGCATCCGGGGGATTCCTATATTGATGAAAATGTCCAGGTTTTCATCCAGGGATATTAATTATACAGGGTTTGCAAAAACACCTCGGACATTACTGACACGTTCTAATATTGTCAAATAAAAAATAAAAACAAACTTAAAATGGTCAGACATAATGACCAACCTGCTTCTTTTCTAAACTTGCAAAAGTCTGCCAATAACAAAGACCTTTTCAAAGCCACTAACTACAGATTCTCTGAAAGTCTCCACGGGGTCTGTGACTGACTCTTTTTTATCATTGATCCAATCGTCTCTGATCTCACAGCAGCAGCAATGCATTCTTATTGATCTGCATGCACCGGAAGCTTTAAGGATGCTGTAGTTCAAACGCAAGATAAGATCATTTCTTATTAATGTAATTTTTTTGCAGCACTAATCAGCAGAAAAAATACATTTTGCTCTTAATGGTTTATTAAAGTAATCTTAACAAACAGCAGAGATAATGCAGAAATCACTGCTCCAGCCCTCTACGTCACACTGTCACTTAACATTCATGGACTCACGACGGGGAAGGCTGTTGTTGGTTTAGCGTCCAGGAAACAGCAGAGAACGTCTCGGCTAGTAGAAGCTAACCGTTAGCATTAGCAACTCCACCACACAGCAGAACTCCTCCAGGCTTGTGTTATTTGTGAAGATAAAACATCCATTTTGCAAGTCAGTGATAGAATCATGTTGCTGTTATCCAATCCAAGGCAAAAAGTCCAAATATCAGGAAATAAGATTCCAAAACCTGCAGTGTGAAGCTCAGCTGTGGGCAGCTTTTAAGTCTGAGAAATGGTGCACCAGTTCAATTCAATTCAGTTTATTTCTATAGCGCCAAATCACAAGAGCCGTCTCAAGGCACTTCAAAGTAAACATTCCAATACAGTTCAGTTCATTAAGCCAATCAGTAAAAACGTTCCCTATATAAGGAACCCAGTAGATTGCATCGTGTCGCTGTGTTTTTCTTCCCAAGAGTATGACTTACAAGGCATTCATTCCTGCTAGAGACCACTGCAAATGTATTGATTAAATGAGTGTTCCACTCCTTTAATGCTGAGTGTGAAGCAGGGAGACATTGGGTCCCATTTATTTTAAGTCTTTGGTATGACCCAACTGTGGATTTGAACCCACACCCTCCCTGTCTTAGGACAGACACTCACACCACTAGGCCACTGAGCAGGCTGCTGAGCTGGGTTTCCTGTGTTTCATGATAATCCCCAATAATTATCTGATTCTTTCTGATCAACTCTGTCAGTTTATATCATCTAGGACTGTCTAAAACTCATGGTAGAAAATGTTTTGCAGTTTGCAAAGATTTACATTGATGAAATATTTTTAAAATTAATGCAAGATGTAGAAAATGGAAATGTAAGAAAACACTACAATACCCACTGTGCAATAAAAAACAAATATTGCCACACATGGTTCATAAATGTCCTGCCTGAGACACACACATCTGTGATTTTGGCAGGTGCAGCGCTAAAGTTTTTGCAAACACTGTATAAATATGCAAAAGTTCACATATGAATTGTTTTTAGAGCTTTTTTGTTGGCAGAATCTGATATTTATTTTATCACTTAGCCAGGAAACAATGGGATGCATAGTGGTTTGTTAGGCATTGCAATAGTGTGACGTCATCGGCAGGTACAGATCCCATGTCCTCTTTTTTGGAAATGGAAATATGGTCACCCTACGCAAGCTACAGCAGGGTTGTTCACGACAGTTGTAACTCCATTTTCAACCTGTAGGGCGGATGAGCGGGAAACTGCTCTGTGTTACTTTAAAGTGGTCCTAGAATGCAGTTAATCAACAATCTAAAACAGCTCTGAGCCTCTAAAAAGCAAAAGAAATTTTCTTTAGGCTTTCACCTGTCCCAGCAGCCCTGATATAGGCCATTCTAAAACCCCTAAACCAGCCTTGCTGTGAAAAGAGCTGTTGACCCCTCCCACTCAGCCAGGACATGAATATGATGCTCTTCTTCCTCAGTAAGTGAGGCAGCATCAGAGGTAACTGTAGAACCTCATCTGTGTTTGAACTGTTTTGATTCAGTTGAGCTTTCAGAGTTATCAAAAATATTAGCTTCATCTAAACCTTCAACTTGTATTTTAGACCCAATCCCAACCAAATTATTTAAAGAAGCATTTCCAGATGACCTAATGAATTATAGACCTGATCTCCTTGAGTCCTTCAGAAAATAGTGGCCAATCGAGTATGTGAGCATTTAAACACTAATGATCTGTTTGAGGAATTTCAGTCAGGTTTTAGACAGCATCACAGCACTGAAACCGCATTAGTGAAAGTTACAAATGATATTCTCACGGCCTCAGATAAGAATCTTGTGTCTGTTCTGGTCTTGTTGGACCTCAGTGCTGCTTTTGACACAGTCCATCACAATATTCTCTTAGAAAGGCTTGAACATGTTGTAGGGATCAAAGGAACAGCGCTAGGCTGGTTTAAATCTTATCTGTTCATGTACATGAGAAATCTTCTTCATACTCTAGGGCAGGGGTGCCCAATCCTGGTCCTGGAGGGCCGGTGTCCAGCAGGTTTTGTGGTTTCTCTGCTCCAACACACTTGATTCAGTGGTTGAATCACCTGTGCAGCAGCTCATCGGGCTCTGCAGAAGCCTGTTAATCACCTGCCAATTGAAATCAGGTGTGTTGAAGCAGAGTTAAAACTAAAACCTGCTGGATACCGGCCCTCCAGGACCAGGATTGGGCACCCCTGCTCTAGGGTTTCTTGTGGAGTACCACAGGGTTCAGTACTTGGACCAATTCTTTTCACTATATACACTGCTCACAAAAATGAAAGGAACACTTTAAAAAAACACATTAGATACATCAGATCTCAATTTGAAGTTGGATATCTATACAAATAACGACAGGGCAATGTCTTAGGAACAAAAGGATGCCAAGTCTTTTAATGGAAATAAAGGTTTTCAGCCTACAGAGGGCTCAATTGTGTAGACACCCTAAAATCAGAGTGAAATGAAGATGTGGCAGGCTAGTCCATTATTTCAAAAACTTATTTTCTGCAACTCAAAATGCTTTTCAGTATCTTGTGTGGCCCCCACGAGCTTGTGTGCATGCTTGACAACGTCGGGGCATGCTCCTAATGAGACAACGGATGGTGTCTTGTGGCATTTCCTCCCAGATCTGTGTGAGGGCATCCCTGAGCTCTTGTACAGTCCGAGGAGCAACCTGGCACCACCTAATGGACCGAAACATAGTGTCCCACAGATGTTCTATTGGGTTTAAGTCAGGGGATCGTGAAGGCCATTCAATTGTTTCAATTCCTTCATCCTCCAGGTACTGCCTGCATACTCTTGCCACATGAGGCCGGGCATTGTCGTGCATTAGGAGAAAACCAGGACCTACTGCATCAGCGTAGGGTCTGACAAAGGGTTCAAGGATTTCATCTGGATACCTTATGGCAGTCAGAGCACCATTTCCTAGGCAGTAGAGGTCTGTGCGTCCCTCCATGGATATGCCTCCCCAGACCATCACTGACCCACCACCAAACCTGTCATGTTGAACGACGTTGCAGGCAGCATAACGTTCTCCTTGTCTTCTCCAGACTCTTTCACGTCTATCACAGGTGCTCAGGGTGAACCTGCTCTCGTCTGTAAAAAGTACAGGGCGCCAGTGGCGGACTTGCCAATTCTGGTGTTCTTGAGCAAATGCCAGT
>SSNS01000003.1:6081536-6158879 GCA_006937985.1 Aphyosemion australe | reverse complement strand
AAGGTCAGGGGGAAGAGAATTCCAGAGGTGGGGAGCAGAGCGGCTGAATGCTCTACTCCCCATGGTGACGAGGCGAGCGGGGGGAGCTGAGAGTTGAGGAGCAGAAGAGGAACGAAGTGAACGAACAGGAGTGGAGATGTGAATGAGATCAGATATGTAGGATGGAGCCAGGTTATGAAGAGCTTTGAAAGTGATGAGCAGAATTTTGAAACTGATTCTCTGTTTAATGGGCAGCCAGTGAAGTTGTTGCAGGATGGGGGTGATGTGATGAGATGATGGAGTCCTAGTGATGACACGTGCTGCAGCATTCTGGAGAAGCTGCAGTTTATGGAGGGATTTGTTGGGGAGACCAAAGAGAAGTGAGTTGCAATAATCAATCCTGGATGTGACGAGGCTGTGGTTTAATTGATTTCATGCCAGGCCCAATAAAAAAAGTGTTCCTTTAATTTTTGTGAGCAGTGTATGTATATGCTTCCAATTGATAAAATCATTAGACAGCATAGAATAAACTTCCACTCAGGGGTGTACTGGCCGTCAGGCAAGACGGGCATTTGCCCGGTGGGTCGACGGTAATTTTGGGCCGGCCAACTGTAATTTATTACATAATATTGCACTGCTTATTTATTCATTTTTATTCGGATCAGCCCGAACCATACTGGCCTCAGGCCGGCCCTGTCTACTTGTGTAGGAGACCCATCAATTAACAATAACAGTTTGAACACAAGCATTCCTGTATTGTTGTTAAAAATACAGTTTAAACGTGGCATTTTTGTTACACCGGAATGTGGAAACTGCCTGATATTCATATCGGCCAACTCCATTTCTCCATCATGGTGCAGCAGCTCTCCATCAAACTGAAGCTAGTTTATAAATGTCATCCTTTCATTTTCTTCAGTTTTTGCATTCAGCGCTAATGTTTGGAGTACCAGCAAGAGAAGAAAAGGCACAGGTGGCCGTATGCAATTTAGAACTTCCTTGGATTGTTGTTTTAAAACATTCGTCGCGTTTAAATTTGCACCTTGGGCAGCCTTGATTGGTTGTAGTATGATGCATTATAAATAAATAAATAAATGAAAATGAAATGAAATAAAAATCACAAACAATGAGAAAAAACAATGAAACAATAAATTCAGTTAGTGAGTGGTTCCGGTTCGGGTAGTTCAGCCGCGCATCAGATTCATCCAAAAATTTGCCTGTGAGAACAGAACGGGGAGACTGGACTTCCCTCTTTTGCTGCGTAGAAGAAACGCAGAACCGACAGTGAGTACAGCCTCGCGTGTGCGTGCGTGTGTGTGCGCGTGTGTGTGTGCATGTGTGAGTCAATCGCCTACTGTGTTTTGCTTTTTGATCAGGACATTGTTTTACTTCTTTCCTCGTGAAAATACAGCTGAAACTCAAAAAATGAGAATCTGGTGCAACAGTTGGTTAATGTCAGCGATCCAGAGGTGGAACTAATCTATGAGTCAGACTCATTACATACAAAGCAAGACATTTCAAGCCTTTATTTTTTATAACTGTGATGATTATGGCGTACAGCTGATGAAAACCCCATTAGAATATTACATGAAATCAATAAAACAAGGATTTTAAATAGAGAAATGTCTAAAAAAGTATATCCTACTCATATATATATATATATATATATATATATATATATATATATATATGTACTCAGTAATTGGTTTTGGGTCCTTTTGCTTTTACTTCAGCTGCGCTCAACTGCAGCCTATGTGTAGTATACGCATTGATATGAGTCTCATTATTAGAGACAGCCTCCAACAGTCTTGAAGCGCTGCTTAAAAACCTGCATCTCCCGTCTGCAGTTGACTAATGAAAACGCACCTTTGGGACCCCGCATCAGCAAGACTCCGCCTCTCTGAGCTTTCGTTTCAAATTATGCTTAAAAGGTCTCTGAAATACAAAAAAAGCACAAAATAAACTGAAAATAAACTAAATACACTATATTGGACCGGATACATGACAATATACCCCTGGGACCAGCTGGTGCACTCCGCCCCAGAACTCACTTGCTGCATCTCCTTTTGTTTGCTCGAGACTTCCCAAAAAAGTTTAAAATCCGCCTTTTTGCCGTTTTGATAAATAAATCTTTGAGGTCAGCAGCAGGGGGTGCTGCAGCACCACTACTTCCCGCGGCTATGACTGTGACCTCACTTTGCCCCAGCACGTTTTGACCCTTATGGCCACCCATACCCCAGTCATAGAACGTGAACATGACACCCCCCCCCCCCCAGAACGGAATAATGGCAAAAAGGTTGGGTAAGAGAAAAATTGATTCAAAATGCAGGGTATTTAACCCACAGTGGACACACGATTATTTTTTTTATTCAATTCAAAGAAAAGGCTGTTTGTCTCATCTGTCAGGAGACGGTGGCAGTATTCAAAGAATACAACCTGCGCCGACATTATGGATCCCGTCACAAAGACAAGTATGCTAGCTTACAAGGACAAATGCGAGCAGAAAAAATCTCAAAGCTAAAAACCGGACTGTTAGCTCAGCAGACTGCATTTGTACGGCAAACTCAGCTGAACCAAGCATCAGTACGGGCCAGCTTTCGTGTTGCTCAGCTGATAGCAAGCTGCAGTAAACCTTTCACTGAAGGAGAGTTTGTCAAGAAATGTTTGAATGTTGTCGTGGAGGAAGTCTGTCCCGAGAACAAAGATGCCTTTAATGCCGTGAGTCTGTCAGCAAGTACAATTACCAGACGCGTTGAAGAAATTGGGGGTAATGTGTATGCCCAGCTGCAGCAGACTAAAGATTTTGACTTTTTTTCATTAGCACTGGATGAGAGCACGGACGTGCAGAATACCGCGGAGCTTCTTATTTTTATTCGTGGAGTTACCGCAAACTTTGAGATGTGCAAGGAGCTGGCAGCCCTGCAAAGCATGAAAGGCACTACGACTGGGGAGGATATTTTCTACAAAGTATGTCAAACCATGCAACAGTTGGATCTGGACTGGGCAAAGCTTGCCAGCATCACGACTGACGGGGCCCCTAGTATGGTGGGCGCGTCTCGGGGTTTAATAGGACGCATGAACCGTGAGATGGAAGAACGGGGTCTCACCGCCCCGCTACAAGTACACTGCCTAATTCACCAGCAAGTGCTGTGCTGCAAAGTGTTGAAGTGGGATTCTGTCATGAAAGTTGTGGTATTGTGCATAAACTTCATCAGAGCAAATGGACTTAAACACAGGCAGTTCCAACAATTCCTGTCTGAACTAAAGTCTGCGTACGGAGATGTGCTGTACTACACAGAGATCCGATGGTTGAGCCGCGGCAAAGTTTTGAGGCGTTTTTTCGAGCTGCTCCCTGAAATTAACGCATTTCTTAAGTCAAAAGGCAAAACGGTCCCAGAGCTGATCGACCCAGCATGGAAATGGCACCTCGCATTTTTAACAGACGTGACAGAAATGCTGAACGACCTTAACTTGTAGCTACAAGGGAAGGGGAAACTAATTTGTGACATGTATTCCCACATAAAAGCATTTCAGGTGAAACTAGCGCTGGTTTTGGAACAAGTGAAAAAGCACAACTTCACCCATCTCCCTGCTACCCAAAGCTTTTCTGCAGAGAAGCCAGCTGTCATGTTCCCAGGTGAAAAGTGTGTGGAAGCACTGGAAATGCTGAAGGCAGAGTTTGGTGTACGATTCCGTGAACTACATGTTTATGCAAAAGAAATCCGTCTTTTTCAGAACCCTTTTGTTGCCGACATCGATGAAGCCCAGCCTTCTTATCAGTTTGAGCTGGCCGAGTTACAGAACTGTGATGTTCTGAAAGACGCATTCAAGCCCAACAGTCTCATTGACTTCTATGCCGCCCTCCCAAATGACACCTACCCTAACATAAAAGACACGCAATGAAGATGTCCACACTTTTTGACAGCACGTATATCTGCGAGCAAACCTTTTCACGCATGAAACTCCTGAAAACTCCAACGAGATCAAGATTACGTCAATATATGTTTTATTGTTGTCGTTTCTAAGCTTAAAATATTATGAAATAATTTTTAATTCCATCTGACCTGTGGAGAATATTTAAGTGATCAGCCAGTTAAAAAATCTACAGGGCAGCACCATAACTCTCTGCTTATCTGTGTGTGTGTGTGTGTGTGTGTGTGTGTGTGTGTGTGTGTGTGTGTGTGTGTGTGTGTGTGTGTGTGTGTGTGTGTGTGTGTGTGTGTGTGTGTGTGTGTGTGTGTGTGTGTGTGTGATCTTTAGGGCATACGTGGCAACTTAGTTTTCTGACTAATTTTATATTCTGCTTTAATGTTTTCTTTACTTCACTTAAAACGAGCAGCTGGTTATCAGCAGTTAATGTTTTATTGTATTAAGCAGCAAAATAAGCCCAGTTTTTGTGCTGGAGCAGGGAAACAACTAAAACATGATGGATATGGAATATTGAGGACCAGGGTTAGAGAGCTGGTGTAAAAAATAGGCGTCATTGTTTTTCCTTCAAAAGCTGGTGGGCCGGTCTCGGCTCAAAATGCACGGGCTGATTTTTTGTCCCAGTCCAGCCCTGGTTGCACTGTTATGCTGATGATACTCTGTTATATTTATCCATAAACCCTGATGAACCTAATCAGTTAGGTAGACTACAGGCTTGTCTCGGAGACATAAAAATCTGGATGATTCTAAACTTTCTGCTGCTAAATCCAGACAAGACTGAAGTTATCATCTTTGGTCCAGAACCTCAGAAAAGGAAACTGCTTAGTCAGTCACTTGATCTAAACGGTATTAAATTATTAAATTCAATTCAATTGTATTTGTAAAGCCCCTTCCTACCCCCAATCAAGGGGGCCCAAGTTGCTGAGCATAATTTAAAAACAACTAAGACACAATAAAACAACTGTGCAATAAAATACAAAAATAGAACATTCCAAGATAAAATAAAAATAAAACATGCAAAGATAAAATAGTTAAAAAACAATAAAAAAAACAATGATCAAAAAATTAAAAGACAAGTAAAAAACTAAGAAACAGATCTAAGGTGAACCTTAAGCCTGGCTTTAAAAGTGAGCAATGATGTGGACTTTCTTATTTCTAGTGGCAATTGGTTCCAAAGCCGAGGACCCAGAACCGAAAAGGCACGATCACCTCTGGACTTGCGCTTTGACCGCGGTACCACTAGAAGGTCACTCTGACCCGAACGTAGAGATCTTGAGGGAACATAACGGGTCAGCAGCGAAGTTAAAAATTAGCCTCCGAGAACAAAGTAAAGAACCTCGGTGTAGTCTTTGACCAGGACATGTCATTCAAATCCCACGTTAAACAGGTTTGTAGGATTTCCTTTTTCCACCTTCGGAATATTGCTAAGATTAGAAGCATCCTTTCCAGGAGTGATGCTGAAAAACTGGTTCATGCATTTATTACCTCAAGGTTGGATTACTGCAGTAATTCATTACTATCAGGAGGTCCACAGAATGTAGTCAAAAGTCTTCAGCTGGTCCAAAATGCTGCAACTAGAGCAGGGCTGCTGCTAGGCTTTTGGAGGCCCTAAGCTTGATGGCCAGGGAGCCCCCCAAACAGAAACGCACCCAAAACGTATTTAAACTCTTGCTATTTATTTTAAAATTGAAATTAAATAAACAAATGGAATACAAAGGATATACTACATCCTTTATAGCTCAAGGCAAAAACAAAATAACACCAACAGCAGCAACATATGAATACTATACAAAAAATATATAAAACTTTCTCAAGAGCAGTATTACAACATATTAACATAACAACTGTAGGCTACAAAACTTAACAAAAATAATAAATGGAAATAAATAACACACAAAGGAAGCAGAATAATCAAATCAAAACATTAAACACACAACATCAAAACTACCTTAGAGTGCAGTATTGTCCTTATCAAAATGTTACTAAAAAACATGGCGAGCTTTCCTGGAGGCAAAATCATCAATCAAGTCATCATAAGACAACCCATTTGCCACTTCAGCATTGATGCTAATGAAAGCAAGGCCACTTAGGCGTTCTTGTCCCATTGTTGATCTTAGATATGTTTTAATTAGCTTTAGTTTGGAGAAACTGCGCTCTGCAGAAGCAACTGTAACTGGAAGAGTTAAGAAGATTCTTAGAGCAATCCAGAGATTTGGATACACTTCTTGCAGGTAATTGTCATGAAGAAAAGTCAGCATCTCCATGGCAGTCATCTGAGATGGCAGTTGAGGGAGGTTGATTATCTCCTGCATCATCTCCCGTCCATCAATATCAGCTTTGCCTTTATCTGTGAGAGTTTTCTCCAGATTGATGCAGTGTTGGCACAAGTCTTCCTTAGACATCTCGTGTACTTTCTGAAAATCAAGCAATTGTCCAAATTTTTCTCTCACCTTGTTCAGGCTCTCAAACCGCTCCTGCAGTGACATCAGAGCAGAGTCCACAACTTGGTTGAAAAATTCAACTTCAAGCCTCTTCTGTGCATCAGTGAAGGGCTCATCAGGAGCTTCATAGCCAAACTGCCTTTTGGCGCTTCTCAACCTCTTCTGTTTTAGCTCAGCTTCAATGTTTAGTGCCTCACACATCTCCTTGGCAGTTGTGATGGCCTCAGAAAACCCAGACTGCCTGTACTTTGTGAGGGAGGTTTTTGCAGTCTCAATGAGTTCTGCCATGACAAGTTGCATTGATGATGACTGTAGCAGCTTGTTCACCTGGTTGGTGATGGAAAGAACATCATTCCAAACAATGGTGCAGATAAGAAATCTGAATGAGCCAACTTCTTCTGCCAGACTTTGAGCCTCTGACTTTGCAACAGGTTCAGTGACAGCTTGTCTTGCTTCCAGGAGAGCTTCTCTGACTTCTCTAACTTGACTTCGGACAGCTGTAACACTCTGAAGCCTACTCTCCCATCGTACATCACTCCATGATTTCAGAGTGCACTTGACGTGTTTGAATAAGATGTCCCACCGCTGTATGGCTGCTGAGAAAAAACAAAACAGCCTCTGAAGGTATCAAAAATAGCCAATTGCATCCGTAGATGACTTGGCAGCATCTGATATGATCAGATTCATTGTATGTGAAGCACAAGGGACAAACACTGCTCTTGAATTTTCTTGTAGCAGTCTGGCCTGCACTCCTTGCCTCTTTCCCTTCATATTGGCTCCACTATCATACGAATGACCTCTGCAATTGTCGAAGGAAATGTTGAGTTCAAGAACAACATTTGAGAGATTGAGCCCTGTTGTTTCCACCACGTTCATAAAGCCCAGAAAGTACTCTTTGATGTCTGGATTAGGTGTCAGTTCAGCAACGCGCACAACAAGGGACAGTTGTTCTTTGTGGCTGATATCTGGGGTGCAGTCAAGGATGATGGCAAAATATTTTGCTTCTTGAATTTTTCTCACAATGGTCTGAACTGTTTGTGAGGAAA
Source organism: Aphyosemion australe (assembly GCA_006937985.1). NCBI lineage: Eukaryota > Metazoa > Chordata > Actinopteri > Cyprinodontiformes > Nothobranchiidae > Aphyosemion > Aphyosemion australe. The sequence continues at coordinate 6,151,489 of SSNS01000003.1, read as the reverse complement.
TGATCTCAATTATTTCATTTTGAGTCTGTTGTCCAAGATAGTGTGTTCTGGAAGCCTCGTCTGTAATTTTGGCCACGTCTCTCTGTAACTGAATCAAATTCAGCCAGCAGCTCAACCTCTTTCAAAAAATTCCCATTGTCTTGTTCATATAGCTTTTGCGACGAGTCCCTAAAGGGCAAATTTCTGGTGGCTAGAGACCGGGTTATTGAAAACAGTCGTTGGAGGACATCTCGCCATCTTTTCTTCTCTGCCTGAAGTAAGGCCAGCTCCTGCTGGTCTTTTGCTACATTTTTTCTCAGTCGCACATCCAGTTCCTTCCATTTTACCATACATTTGGTATGGTCTGGGCTACCTTCATGGTTCCTCAAGCAGATGTTAATGTTAGACCAGTCGCCATAGCCTTTATCTGTGAGCTTTATGCTCCTTTGCTCAAACAGCTTGCATGCAAAACAGAATACTGCATTGTTGTTTGGAGAGTACACAAGCCAGCTTCTTCTGATCTTCTCTGTATTAGGAAGGGATTTAAATTGGAGGTTTGTGTGAAATGCCTTTCCATCTGGACCCTTAGGAAAAGAAAATTCTGCTGGAACTTTGAATGGTCCTCTTCTCACGATTTCTACCCTGTCACTGTCTGAAATATGTGCGGGCCAAAGGGCGGGGTCTGTTGGAGATGGTACTCATCTCCTCATTAGCTGCTGAAGGGCTTTCCAACATGGGTGTGTGTACAATACCTTCTGACACAATTGCTGTGTGTTGTGTCTGTGTAACGCCACTTGAGGGTTCATCATAGCTTTGTGCTGAAGTGGAAGTAGATGGCTGCTGGAGTTTTTCAGGATGCTGGGGTTGGTGATCAGTGTCTGAAAATGGTTCCTCATCTTCAGAATCTTCCTCCTGGCTGTGGGAACTCCTTGTAAATATTTAAGCATTGATCCTGTGAATGTTTTTGAAATGTAAAAAAAAAGCGATTAGCAAAATTTAAATAAAAGTAACAACACATTAAGATTTTCTAATGATTTTTTTACAGTGGGATAAAAAGTGACTAAAATATTAATCATCAGTCTGCTGTTTATCTGTAAAGCCCTTCATTTCATGGCACTGTAAAAGGATATTCAACTATGTTATATTAATATGGAACATGGACAAAACCTATACTCCATTTATACACATATAACAAAGCAATGGTGGCATTTTGTACGTGACCAAAAGGGAAGATAACAGAATTAGGGTGACCATAGTTTGGATAATAAAAAAAGAGGACACTTGGCTCTGTCTCCAGATACATAAATGATTCTCAGTTTTCTCAAAGATGCCTTTAATACTTGTAAAGCCTCCTCTGTATCATTAGATCAGACACTATTATTCAGCTATAGAACAAAATAATATAGTTTTATAGACTTCTCCAGAGGTAATCCAACATGCTTTTTGGGCCTAAAATAATATTTTCAACAAGTCAATAGTACAAGAATGAAAATAAGAAAATATACCAAAGTACTCCAAGAAAAAACATGATAATTGGTAATAAAAACTCAGATATCAGGACTGTATCAGAGCACCTCAGAGAGATGGAGGAGGAGAGTCTCTTTCCTGCTGCAGGACAAAGACTCATGTAGGAATCTGGGTCACAGCTTAACCCCCCACTGACACCCCGTCGACAGTGCCCAGCTCCTTCTCATTCAGCTCAGGCTTCGGTGGTGCTCCCAGCTCTTTCTCCCGTGGTTCCTGCCAAAAATCTGCTCAGCAAGAGTTGGATGTTCTGAAAAACAAGTCAGCCATAGAAAAGTCTTCGTTCCGCCCAGTCTGGACCCATCAGGAACAAATATGTCACCGTGTCTTCAGCTGTGAGAGCTCCTCCATCTGAGGACGATTGTTTATTAAAGTCTGGTCAAAAGAGCATCAGGTGGCAGGATCTTTAGAGAGCGGAGGGAATAAAGATTGATTTCTACTGCTCTTAGTTTGATCCATCTTCCTATTTTTCTTCCATGAGAGGTTTTGTTGTTGGTTTTGTTGCCTACCCGGGAGCCTATTCAGGGCGGGCACTTAAGTCCTCTGCCCCCGTCTCCTCTTAAATAAAACCCCAAGTTATCGTCTGATAAATGGGAATAAGAAAAAGTTCACACTTTATGGTTAGTCATTGAGTTTATACTTTACTGGCCCTTATGTTTGTACTGTTCTAAACTAAAACCAATAAAATAAAGTCAATAAAAATTATGGTTGATATTTACAGAAGAAATGGGATTTTCTGAGGTTGTGGGCAGCAAAACCTTAAATTCTGTCGTAGTCCTACAAAATTATTTGTAAAGGTTTTTATTCTGAAATTTTCCTGTAACGCTTTAAACATAGAAAATTCACACCAGTGTTTCCCACAATTCTGTCTGTGCTGAGGTTGTGAGGTTACCAAGATTACCAATACCAATAACTCACCCAATAGTTTAATCAAACTGTGTGTCAGAGTTACAACTTGTTTGTGTGTGTAGTTTATAACGAATCACCTTTAATGTGTGTATGCCGGTTGGAGGTTGGGTTAGGGGTCCTCTAGGAAAAACGGTTGGAACCACTGGATTGGACCAATAAAGATGAATCCTTGAGACAAATGAATGTTTTTGTGTTTTTGGTGTTGAATAAATCCTCTCCTGTGACGTTACTGGTACCACGCAGCTGGAGCTCTGTCGCCTCCTACTGACGGAACCTCAGAACTCACATACAGAAAAGCTGAATACCTTCATTTGTTCCTTTGTTTGAGGAAATTTTCAAAACAGCTAAAATAATAATAATAAGATAATTCAATAAACTAACAATATTATCATTATATCCTGTAAAAATAACTCTTTTTCGTTTAATCACCACACGCGTTGTGATGCCATATTTACAAATGAAAAAAAACACATTTTTTTCTCTTTCTGTATCTGCAGAGTAAAATATGGCTCCACCATCACATCACGTTTAGAGCATTCAGGTCAAAGATCTGTCATGTCCTCCCTGTCCCTTCCATACCCCGTCTCCCTAGTCTCCTCATTTAACATTCAGGTTTTTTACTTTATTTCCTGTTATCAGTCCCAGCCTATTTTATTTCTCTTTAGTTTTCCCTTCCCATTTTTGTGTATCTCAGTATCGTCAGGTCCCTGTTTGTTTAGCCTCCTTTTGTGTCTATGACCTTTGACCCCTGTGTTTCTCTTAGCTGTTGTTTACCCATATTAGTCATCTTTTATTGTCCTCTTATATTTAGTTCATCCTTCAGTTTAGCTTCTGTCCTTGTGTCCCTTTAGTCATCCTGTTCCTCTAAAGTTTAGTGTTTTGGTCTTCTGTCAGTTTTGTGTTACTCATTCATCCTCATAGTTTCCTTCCTGTGTTGGTCCCCTCTAGTGTTATTGTCTTTGTTTATTAGTTCAGTCACTTCATTATTATTCTCCTGTATTCTGTTTATTCATTCTAGTTTATTCCTTCAGTATGTAGTTCTAGTGTCTTGTTACTGTGTCTTATTTTCTGGTCAGTTTTAGTCCTCTTGTGTTTCTGTATTTCCTCCCATCCCACAGTTAACTAGTCACACCTGTAGGCCATTATCATCAGTAATCCGTGCACCTGCTCCTATGTCATTGTATTCACTCTCCTGTCTATTTAAGCCCAGTTCCATTCTCAGCTCCCTGTTGGTTCCTTGTGTTTGCATCCTAATGTTTTTGTTCTCCTTTTCCTGCTCCAAGACCACTCCTTAAAATAAAACTTTTTTTAACCTACCTCGCTGCGTCTTGGCTAGCTCAACACCTCACCACATTTGGGTCCTGCTACTAACACTCCCCTTCATGACATAAGGAAGTTTTAGTTTAAGAAGTGATCTTGGAGCAGGAACAGGGAACGGAAAACTAAAGCGAAAAACACACTAGTGATGGGATGATGATTTCTCAAGGAGTGTATTGACACACTACACAAACTGTGTCGGCACTGTGTTGGTCACTCAATAGTGACACCTGCAGTAGTTTTAAAATCATTGCAACAAAATGAAAATAAGGCCCAATCAAAACACTGGCACTGTGCTCTACATTCTTCTGTGAAGTGCACTGAGAGGAGGTGCGCAGTAAGGCTTCGAGTGCGTAGTACACAAGTGTGCTGAATTGGGACAGGGAGCATTGCGTCATCGATCGTGACGCAGGATGGGATCCAGCCAGTCGCTGTTTGTGCTACTTTTAAAAAAATCTTTATTAACAACTTTCAAACAATTACTTGACTACAGTATATTTAAATTCATTGCTGTCCACATTAAACCTCACCCCTGCTTTCCACAGCAAGTGAAAGCGTCGCGAAACGGCCGCGAAACATACTACGCTGCAATTAGCCGCCATTATAGTGGACAGGGTCCTTTGCACCGGCAGCTATGTGTAACGTTCTGGACGCGTCCCAGAAGCGACGAGACGCTATCATTACGTCTTTTTACGCACTACGCTTCTGAAACACGTCAAACTCCACAGTTTAGATCAGGACAGACAGGAAGTCAAACACGAAGGCACTGTGAAACATCCGGAAACTTTCAAAATAAAAGACAGGTGAAGTACGTCATTTCCTGTGAAACCCCTGTAGCCGATGTCAACAAAACAGAAAATAAACCACAGACCTTTTTGGCTACATGCAGCTGACATTGTCCTTGCTTGTTGTCATTATGTGGACTTCTAAAATCACGCATGGTGTTGCAATTCTCCCATGATTTTGTGGCCTCGCGGGATCAGCTGTGTGGAACGCTTTCGCTCCCATTTCGCTTCAGAATCGCTGCCGGTTGGGAATGAGCTCACAGGTAAAACGACGCTATTACGTAACGCGCCGCTTTCACGTCCTGTGGAAAGCTGTGGTTAGGGTGTTTCTCAATGTCAGGCAAGAAATTGACACATTCAGATAAAAACAATCAAACCAGAGGCCTAACGGGGTGTTGTGAGTCTGTAATGCATTTTCACTTTTGCTTTAAAAGCCCCAAGTGAAGTTGTGCATCTAATTTCTAGTGGAAAGCTATTCCACAATTTAGGGGCAAAAGTGGCAAAAGCTCAGTCACCATGACTGTTACGTCTAGTTCGTGGAACATCCAATAGATTATTGGCAGTGGAGCGAAGTGATCTTGAGAGTGCGTGTTTCTGCAGGAGCGAAGACAAATAAGGTGGAGCAGTCCCTGATAGTGACTCGAATGTGAAAACAAGAACCTTGACCTCAATGCAATGCTTTACCGGAAGCCACCGCAGTGCGTATAACACTGGAGAGATGCTCTCCTATTGTTTCACTCTGGTAATGAACCTCGCTGCAGCGTTCTGAACCGTCTGCAGCGTTGACAGTGTTGAAGTGGTCAGAACAACATACAGAGAGTTGTAGTAGTCTAGTCTGGGAGCATAAATGCAGATGTGACAATCTCAAGGTTCTTTCTGGGTAGCATAGACTTAATCCTTGCAAGGCACTGGAGCTGAAAAAAGCAGGATCTCACCACAGAGTTCACCTGTGCATCAAAGGTCAATCCAGAGTCCAACCTCACACCAAGATCAGTTACCACTTTGCATTCAAGTGGAGCCAATGATGAGAGGTTTAGGCTCCATGGTTGATGGCCATTAGGAGAAAAAACTATGACTTCAGTTTTATTCTCATTACAATTTAAGAATTTGGCTGCCAACCATGAGAACACTCCACCAGAGATTCAGTCGAGCCAGACAACCCCTTTTTTACTGGTAAATAAATCTGGCAGTCGTCGGCAATAGGCTTAACAGATTGTTTTGAAGTCTTTTTCACCAAACTAATTTTAAAAATCATTTTAGAATGTTGTTTTTTTTAAAGACAGTGGTTGTTTGCATCATCTCAAAATGGCTGCCTCCATTTGCATTCTAATGAGCAGGGAGCAAGACTGCAGCAAAACGGGATCCTTTGTTAAGACTGAGGCAAACACATGGTGAGTTATGAAGTTTCCTTTACTTGCAAGAAGGAAGATTTTGTCCTTTTTTATAGCAACATTCTACAGTGATATTTTTATTTTTTAATCTGAGTTTGGTTAAAACTACTTCACTATCATTAGATGCAACTTTGACGATTCAAAAGCACAAGACATTTGGCAGTATTTTAATTTGATAATTGTTTCTCCTGTCCTTCTCAATTTTTAATGTTTGTTTTTTTCTCTCTTTTCAAGGAAACCCAACAGGCATTACTTCCTCTGCCCCATCTGTAAAAACACGCTGGCCTTTCTGTGCACCTCAAGAAGACGGGCATGAAGGAGGCCACTCCTGGGGAAGTCACTATGGCAGTGGAGAAAGCAAAAAAGAATGCCCATTAACTTCTGGTTTTTGGATTTATTTTCAGTTACCATGAAATATTTGATATTATTCATGGTGAAAATCCTGTTGAGCGGATGGATGGTGGAGGAGCTGGAGGGCAGGAACTTGGTGGTGAGAGATGTCCCACCAAAGAGGACTGCTCCAGTTCCTTCACAGGAGTCAAGAGTTACACCACAGCAGAGCAGGACATGCCCACTGAGGACAGCAGTGGAGAGACCTTTCAGAGGTGAGAAGCTCAGTTTCAGGACATTGCTGAATGTTGTTCAAATACATTTCATTATGAACTGTTCAATTCTAAATTGTAAAGACCAAGTCTGACTCTGAAACCTTTGACATTGCAGTGATGCCCAAGTTGCCTGGAAGGTGAATAACAGGCAGCTTAAGGCTGAAAAAGGTCTTTACCAAAAGCACTCTGTGGACCATCCAATGCTGAAAAGCTTTGCGACATCTCTTCACAAAGACCGGGGTTTGGAAAATTATAAGCAAGAGGTAAGACATTGAGAAAAACAATGCCAAATTGATTAAAATATTCCTGAAATATATGGGTAGCCTGATGGTGTAGCTGCAATTGGAAGATGAGAGTTCATGATTCATTATTTTCTCTTACCTGTTCTTGACTTTCATGTGACATGAAATTGCTTCTCAGGTGGACAATGTTGCCTGGTTTCTGCATTGCATGGATGTGGAGGCGCCATCTCTAAACTTTGTGATAAATAGAAAACGAAGGAATACGTAAGGGAGCTCACAGAGGCCAACTTGACCAGGCAGACCCAGATTAATTACCTGAAGAGTGTGAAAAGGTTTGTACTGTTTGTTCTATTTATTTCAGAAACCTATGAGAACACTGGTCTCTGCATTACTTGACAACATGCATCTTTACAGCTTCCTGAAGTTTCATGCACATGAAACTAATCTGAAACTCACAAATGAGAAATTGCACTCATTTTGTGACGATTACATTAAATTCTTGGACCTCCAGCAAAAGAACTGCGCCATATTGGTGAGCAAGGAGGTCACCAGGAAGAGGTAAGGTGGACAGTCTACACTACTTTGATAGTTTTCATTTTGTATTTATTATATTATATTTAGGGGTGGGACTTGATTAAAAAATTAATCTAATTCATTAGAGGCTTTTTAATTAATTAATCTTGATTACACGATTACAGACACGACATTTTGAGAGAAAAGACAACACTCACGCCTCATGAATGCTGGGCTGTACTCTGGGCTGCAAAAAAAACTTAGTGTAAAAGTTTTTTCCAGGACAAGCCCATCTGGAGACCTCTGAGTGCTGTCTCGTTCTCAATTTACCTTGAGGCAATTGTAGTTTTACAAAACTTACAACATCCTTGGGGTGCTCGAGAACATGACTGAGTATTAATATTACTGCTGCAATTCCTCATCTAACAGCTCATTATATATTAGTATTCAATAGGCAGAGGAGTGGGTCAGGCGAACAAGGGACAAAAACGGCTTTGCTGTTATTGGTGTAAAAGAACATAAATCAGCAGCCCAACAAGTAGCAACCTTTGCCCTGTCGCAGGAGGAGGAGATGGTGAGTTCATAAATAGACCAAGACCTGTAGGATATGCAGTCTGACACAACGAACAGATCTAATGACCTGCTTTTACTCTGCTTACAGTGGTTTGACATTTACTTCAACCACATCCAACCACAGATGTTAATAAAAAGGGCAAAGTTGGAGCAGGAGGATGAGCAAAAGACCGCATATGGAAGACCTGTCTTTAATGCATCAAATGACTTGAACAGACTTCATAAAAAGTGAGTGGGAATGATCTGTCTTTTTGCCGTATCTAATACATCTTATTTCAGCAAACTTTAGTGGAGAGTGGAAGAGATCTAATAATTATGTATCATATAAAATTTTTTTTTTTACAATCTACATACAACCTACCATCTCTTACAAGCCAAATGGCCCGTAGAGCCATTTGGCCAGAGCCAGAGCCAGAGAAAACACGTCGGACATTACCGACGTGATTTAATTTTGTCCGACGAAAAACTTTAAATCGTCGGACATTATGACCGACGCCGTGCGTCTTCTCTGAACGTGCCAAAATAAAATAAACTTCCTGAAAACCACAAATTGCAGACTGTTTGTTGGCTTCCCCTGGAAGCCCTCAACTTACACACCCAGTGGGAGCCCGAAAAAAGATCCAGTTTAATAAATCACATTATTTATTTGGACTCTCAGCGTAGCGGGTCTTCTTTTGGGCGGAGAGGATGGAGAGCGGCACAGCGCTGATTACTGATGCGCACTGCCGGGCAGCTGCGTCCTGCACACGGCCACAGTAACATTCTCAAAGAGGCGCCACTAAAAAAAAAAAACATAATTAACACGCGATCGTTCATGTTTGCTCATACTGTCAATGGTACAGTTCCGCAATTAGCCTTTCGCCAGCCCCGCCCCCAAAACAGCTATTGTCCAATCACACATTATTCTGTCTTGGCAAATACGTCACTTATATTTCTAGACAGATAGCGAACAAGGACTCAGCAAGCTTGCCTCCAGGTTGAGTGTTATTTACTGAGGTCTTCAAATGATAACTTGTAAAACTGCAATACAGAACAAAATATACATAATGTCAAATAAAATATGCTTTTACACCATATTTCTACTTACATGCTGTTGATATTTCAGTACACATTCTCCCTGCACATTTACAGTTAAACATGTTCCAAATAATAACCAAATATGTAATAAACTAAGCAAATGGGAGTAGAAAGAACACGTACCTGACCACCTAGCACAGATAACTTCTAACATTGTCCAAACTAGCTTAGCAAGTTACATGCTAGCATCAGAGCACAAGATTAGCATAAACTCTTGGCTTGGTTTCCTTTTGGCAAAATAAAGAGCAGTTTGAGACAAAAATGATGCCCACAAAGCATGAACAACTTATATCTAACAGAACACAATCATACTCACTGATAGATCTACTCCAAGGGTAAGAAATGTTTTGTGAGACATTCAGCCTGCATGCACTCTGACCAAGTTTAAGTTTCAACATGCAATAACAAAAGTCGCCACCAGAGGGCTCTCAATAAACACTGACAGGAGTCAGAACACACATCACAGCAACCGTTACTGTATAACAACTTCAAACAAGATGGTGAAGCTAAGCCTAATTTATACTACTAAGCATTAGCCTCAATAGTAGTCGTGTCTCCGTTGCGTATTGTCAGAACCTCCTCATTGAGCTCAATCAGCAACAGCCAAGCATGAGTGCTCCCCACCTGCGGCTGGGCGGAGGTCCGCCTCCCAGACTATCCAAGACCCTTTTTACAAGACACACCGTGCCGACAAATCAGCATAAAATTACCGCAACGGTGTGTATTATGAATGCGCTATGGCGGCAAGCGATTCGGGAATTTTGCACCATTTGTTGTGCCATGCTTGGTATGGCGTCAAATTCCCGACAAAAGTCATCACGCGCACACAAAAGTCATCCACGGGCGTGTTTTAAACTCCACGCGCGCATTGGCAGTCAGTATTGTTATTCACCGCGAGCGTATATTACTATCCACGGGTGCATTGAACGTCTCATGCACACAATTCAGTGACCATGGGAGCGGCTCCACAAATGCAGGCACAAAACACAACACGTGCGCATGAATTGCAGCCGATTGCAGCTCTCATTCTGCTCGCTCGTGTATTTACTCCTGCTCGTCTATCTACTGCTGCGCGCTCGTGTAAAACTTCGCCTGTCCAACCATAGACATTGATAGACCCCTCGCGACCGCTATTGCCTATGGGCGCTGACGAGCGGTGGCGCCGCCATCTTGGATCGGTCGCGGCCCCCCTCCCTTTGCAGAGACATTGAAGTGTCAGCATGTTAAATCAACCATAACTCCTTGAATACCCGATTTTGATGCGTTTTTTTTCTCTGTAAACTTCACACATGTAGCTCTGATACAGGACATGTTTGAGCGTTTTTAATCATAATGGGTTTGCTGTGGGTACAAATGTGATTCTTATCCACTGCCTAGTGACAAAACCTATAGAAAAAAAGGCTCAAACACATAAAAATCACAGTCAAACAATGAGAATCAAAATAATTCAAAAAGGACTACCGGTATATACCAAGTGTTAGATCTGTGGTAGGTATTTATAAAAAACACACTTAATATATGAAAGAGAAGCAGAAAGTACTACTCAGCCATTTTAATAAACAATTAATATATACAATATAATTCTTATAGATAACAATTTAAATAAATGAGTGTTTCATATACATATAGTACCAATATAACTCAAAGAGAGGGTGAGAGAGACAACAACTAAAACAAAGTCTGAATGACAAGAAATCGACAAACCATCTGTCAGAACTGACTGTTTAGTGATATTCTGGTTCTGTTGTATTTTTGTGTGTAGCTGAATCTATAACGCTCCACCTGTGAGAATAAAACTGTAAGGCTTGTTTTCAATACTCAGACATCAATTCTGATTACTTTACAGCCGAACAGCACACGGGGAGAAAGAGAGAGAAAAAAAGAACTAACTGCTTAATGGAGTTAGTTTTTTTTGTTTTGTCTTAATTTATCTGTTACTTGTGTTGAGAATGTTTTAAAATAGTAATTGAAAGCTTTACATGAGCTAAAACCCCTGGAAGAGGACTGCTTTGTAGAACTGTTATCTGGAGCTCCCCTTCTGCAGTTCAAGAGAGGTGAGTTTGGCCAAGTGGTGCAGCCTTCTCTTCAGAACCTGAGATCAAGTCTGACGGCCGTGGCATCCAGCATGACAGCTACACATTTGTGTTTAGTTTGGTTTTTCTGGCCCAGCCCAGCCTCATCATCCACCAATCACAGCCTCCTGTAAAGGAATAGAAACATATTTAATATATTTGCATCAGTAATTTTCAAAAATTGAATTGGACAACATTACGATTTGCTTTGTATTGTGTGTGGAGTGGGAGGGGCAAAAAATAGAGTCTCTCTGAGGTACTTGTTTTTATATGCTGTAGTGAACAAATTTGAACTTTTAACCTGTAGCGTGTGGACATTTCCACATTGTGGGGACATTTGGCTGGGCATCACAATGACAAAATACCCTAAAACGTGGTTTTAGAGGTATGGTGTGAATACGCTTTTGGTTTAGGTTAGGGTTAGTGTTATGATGTTTAAATACTCACATCATCAGGCTGAGGTTAAAGACAAATATTATCAAGACAAGGTATGTGGGGGGATAAGTATTACACTCTGCCTTGTGACTGATAAAAGGATATGTACATTTATGAATGCTGATGGCCTTATGATACACTTACTGCTTGAAGGAGAACCAGGAAGCTGAAGATGAAACAAACTCCATCTGACACAGCCCAGTTCTAATCATAATAAATCAGCTGCAGGAAGCCTCACACTTCTTCCTCACATCTTTTGTGGGAAAACCTAGAAAACAAAAACATGCAATTTGCAGATTACTGTCTACCAATATTGTACAAAGGAGGTCAATGCTATTTTCTTAATTCATCTTGTGTTATTCCTACTATTCTGTTTACTTCTTCTTTAAGATTTCTTAGAACCTTTCTTTAACCTAAAAACTGCATTTCTATTGATAATGAACTAAAACTCCTCAAAGGGTAAAACCAGGAAAAAGTTCTGCACAGTAATCCTCTTTAGCATGTTAGCTAACTATTCTCCAGTCAGAGGGGAGGGTCTGAGACATGAGCTATCTGATACCAGGAAGATTTGTTTGATTTCTACAGCAGCATTCTTGTGTCAGCTGTAACCTAAGTCAGTGTTTTGGAATAAATGATTAATAGTCTCATTTAGCCTTGTCAGGGGAGCACCAGCAGTAAACATGTAGCTAACGTTAGCTAACAAGGAAGTGTTGCTGGTGGACACAAATATAGTAAAACAAAGTTATATTTACAAAATACAAACAACTAAAATGCTTGAACTTACTTGTGAAAGTTATCCCCCGAGCCATGGTCTCAATAGTCCGCCGATTAGAGCAAGAATAAACCGCACAGAGCTCAATTATTATGTCTATGGCTGAGCCGGTCAGTCGGAGGCAAAGGTCACGGGGCGGAGATAAAAGGAAAGTGGCCAATCAAATGCAGGTTAGGTTTTCCGTGTTTTTTTCTACCCAGAAAGGGAGGGGGAGGAGGGGGTGGTGGTGGTTGGACAGCAGAAGTTTCACACGAGCGCGCAGCAGTAGATAGATGAGCAAGAGTAGATACACGAGCGAGCAGAATGAGAGCTGCAATCGGCTGCAATTCATGCGCATGTGTTGTGTTTTGTGCCTGCATTTGTGGAGCCGCTCCCATGGTCACTGAATTGTGAGCATGAGACGTTCAATGCACCCGTGGAGCGTAATATACGCTCGAGGTGAATAACAATAGCCTGACTGCCAATGCGCGCGTGGAGTTTAAAACACGCCCGTGGATGACTTTTGTGTGCGCGTGATGACTTTTGTCGGGAATTTGACGCCATAGCTTGGTAGTAATATTGTGGTAAAATTGCGGTAAAATTGCAGTAATATTGCGACTTCGCCGGTCTTATAAACGCACATTAAGCCTTGGCGCAACAGAGGGTGGTGTCATGATCACGTGATGAATTAATGCCGAGCTCCGGTCGGGAACTATATTGAAAATGAAAGTAAACATGGGCATAAGTTTTGTTTTGTAAACAGAATCAGCTGAGATGATAAACTGGAGTGATGCAGAGCTCCGGGAGCTTTTTCTCCGTTAGATCTGCAGCTCAGATCATCTGACAGTTCACAGGGACTGTGGAGGACAGACACCTGTAGCTGCTTGTGAAAAAAAGTTAAGGACCGTGGCTTTGATCGCAATAAAAAGCAAGAAGTCCATGACAGTGCAGAGACCGCCCCCATAACTCCTATATGCCGCCATCGCATAATCTTTTATAAAAAGGACACGATTGCGCCACATTACCGCCACGGTCTGAGCTCTTATAAACGACTTAAGGCTCACACCGCATCCCCACCACCGCTCCTCGGATCTATGCGTCCCCGGATGCCGCCTTCTTCCAAACTCCCAACTCCATGTTCCCCGCTACGCTTCGCTCAGCGGAGCCGACACGTATTTTTATATTTTGAATATATCCCTCCACTGCATACTGTAACCCTTTTTGCCTCGATCGAAAGCTTATTAAAAGACTATAATTTTTACAAGCAATATTACAGAGTCACACAAAGCCTTTTCTGTGTAATAGGCTCATTTTGAAAATTCTAATTTTTTTGTGAGAATTTCAACATACCTGGGGTTCTCTTACAAGTATCTGCCATTCTTCATCGCCATGCCAAGCTCTATAACGCCTCAGCATTGATGAGTTGCTCTTATTGATGTAAGATATCTCTGTGGAGCAGAGCCGACACTTCGCCTACAATAAAATAAAGAGTTAATTTATCTGAAAACAATTCAAAACTCTTACCAGAAAATAGTACAAACACATAACACTAACAGTAAACGATGCTAAAAGGAGAAAAAGATTTACCTTATTTGGCGTCAAAAGATCAAAATTATTCCAGACTGGGGAAAACTTCTTGGAACGATGCATGAAGTCAGGAACAAGGTGAGGGCAAGCAAAAATCCAACAGCAACAGCAAATCTCCACCCAACAAACCCGCAACATGTCGATACAGTTTGTTTCCTTATTAACACAATTTGGTGCGGCACATCCAAACGACACACTACCTGTATCGGTCATGATATTTTTGTGTAGCGATACTTATAGATATATATATATATATATATATATATATATATATATATATATATATATATATATATATATATATATATATATATATATATATATATCGCTAGATGCCTTACCCGCGCTGTTCGTCAATTGGACGAACGTCCCTAATCGGCGGCCATCTTACTTCGGACAGCTGCACCCTTTCATAACATTGGTGTCAATGGTGCATGCAGCAGTAGCTCAGGAGGTAGAGCGGGTTGTCCAGTAATCGGAAGGTTGCAGGTTCGATCCCGGCTCCGGCCAGAGAATGCTGCTGTGTGTCCTTGGGCAAGACACTTAACCCGCCTTGCCTGCTGGTGGTGGTCGGAGGGACTGGTGGCGCCAGTGCTCGGCAGCCTCGCCTCTGTCAGTGCGCCCCAGGGCAGCTGTGGCTACATCGTAGCTCATTCCCACCAGCGTGTGAATGGGCGAATTGAGTTGATTGTGTTGTGAAGCGCCTTGGGGGGTTGTAGAACCCTAAGAAGGCGCTATACAAATACAGACCATTTACCATTTACCATTTTACTTAAATAACTCTAACTTGCTCAGTTTTCAAACGGTTTGGTTTGTTATAAACGCCAGAGATGTGGCTGTGAAATATGACAGATTTGGCCCATTCATTTAAAAATGTGCAAGTATGTCCTATCAAGCCTGTGTGTTATAAGGTTTGTAATAATGCAACCCGCTTGTAAATCTGTTAATATTTAATCCAGTTATGAGTGTTTTTGTTTAAGTTGTTCACTCACCTTCCATCTGCTACTATTGAGAACAGAGCATCTGCTGTCTGGAGTAAGATGGCTGCCCTGTAGGGACGCTGTCGACTCCCAGTTAAGGCATCTAGCAATATATATGAAACCTATGGCGATACACGCATCAATACGGGGTTTCGCTCTTGTGCGCTCGGCACTGTGCTGACGCACCAGTGTCGTTCGTCCCATCACTACAAAACACTAATAGGATGGGGAATGGAAATGGCACTGACTAATAACGGGAAATAAAGAAAATAACCTGAATGATAAATGAGAGGACGGGAGACTGGGGAGGTGGGGTATGGAAGGGACGGTGAGGACATGGACAGGACATGACACCAGCAGCTTCTGCCTATTCCAAGATCCAAACTCAAAAGCAAAGGCTTTGATGCCTTAAAATAACATTCTGCAACTTTTACACCTTTAAATTATGCTTTTTTGTAAAGTTTTGGCATCATACTATCATCTATTATGTTCATTTTTGTACCTGTGATAGTGTTGGGGGGTCCCACGTCTGTTTACCGCACTATACAGTTTTTGAGCTCGGGTCGCTACCGGAAGTACTGACTGGGTGTTGCTTTACGGTAATATATGGCAAGCCAAAAGGATAAAAAAAAGCATGCATTCTAAACGCGCATTATGTCCGCCAAAATGTGCGTCTTGAACGTGCGTTTTGACGTCAAAGGGGACAAAACCTCGCGTGTTCTATAGGCAAGCATTATGTCCGCCAAAACGCGTGTCTTCATCGAGCGTTTTGGCAGACATAATGCGAGTTTAGAACGCGCAATGTTTTTGACCCCTTTAGCTTGCCATAATTGTATAACGTAGACTCGCTGTAGCAGCGGCAGATTCACCAAAGAAAGCTAGAAATCCCTTATCAGAGGAATCTAGGAAAAGAAAAGAACGTGATAGAGCAAGAGCAAAGACCAGAGTTATTATTGGGCCGTCTTTTCCTCGCTGGAGAGCTCTTTTATGGCACTTACACACTAGCACCGGCTCGGACCGGGCGGGACTGGGTAAGTTCCTTTCACATCCAGGTGGCCCGGGGATTTTTGAGGCTGAACCGTACGTGTTTTCGTCCCTCATCTGAAGGTGGTCTGACTCGCACCGAAAACTGGGCCAACACACCCACTGCCGACTCATTGGTCGGCTCAAATTCACGCCTACCTTTAGGGGGAACCTCCGATTAGCGGATAGAATCCGCCAGCTGGGGCTTCCCGCATGCGCGCTTCATTATCACTCTGAATGCGGAGGAGTTAACAAGCCTCTGACTGAAGCTGTTTTATCTGTTTCCGTCAGCTGTGATGAGCGCAGCGCGCGCGCGCACACACACACACACACACTGACACAGTGCTGCCACGCAGCTTTTTGTTTTATAAGGAAGAGACCGCAGACTTCGCGCTCCTTTGACCCACCCAACCGTTCCTCTGTTCCCGTCTGCTGTGATGAGCGCAGACACCGGGCAGACTTCTCCGCACTCCTTTGACCCGCCCACATCACTGATATATTCGTGCCAATTTTTCGCGCGCATTTCTGAGTCCGCCTATCACGTCCGCATTCCAAAGGGTGTCCTGGAAGACGTGTGTAAACAACCTGGCGGGGCCGGGGCCGACTGAGGCCGACCGATCGGAGCCGACCCGGTGCTAGTGTGTAAGTGCCATTAGAAAGATAGGCATGAACTACGGACTCTGACCTAGCTGTGCTGCTAATGGATAAGTAAGTAATAAATGATTTCACCAGGGTTATTGTGTTTGGTCGGTCATAAAGTTGTTATACAGTCCTGATAAAACTATTTATTCAATGTGTGGCGGTGGAAAAGTTTGTTTTTGTTGTTTTGCCTGACATGAGGAATGTAAACATGCCTCTTATGCCCGAGAGAGAGATTTGATGTTAGCCCAGGTTTAGACGAGTGGGGAGCAGAGGGAGGTGGAGTGTACAGCGGGGACTACAGTCGTTAAAGACTTTTCTCCCTGGCCCTGCCTCCCACATGCCTCCATCTAAAAGGCTAGGTTATCCTGAGTTATCTCTGTAGTTATGCTGCTATAGGCTTAGACTGCTGGAGGACATACTGACCACTTTCCACACTCTGCTACTCTCTTCTACCACCACTCTCTAATTGCATTATTTCCTGTTATTTCAGCTGTTAACTTTATTTTCTCTCTAAGTGTCTTTCTCCCCAGAAGAAGCTACACCAGAGAGCATATATCCGCAAAGTTCAGGAATGTGGCTTTAATGTTGGTTTACTGCTCCACATCAGATCAGCCCAAAGCCCTTTTCAAACTCTCTAGTATTTAAGCAGTAGAGCCAGACACTTTCTGTCCTTTTATTGGTTTTTATACTACAACCTTGTGTTTTTAGCTTGCATTCATTTTATTACCTTTAATTGACTACCTTTGGTTTTGTGCACTGGTTTATATTCCAGTTTGTCTTGTTCACTATTATCCTGACCTCTGTAGAGCACTTTGGTGCAGCTCTGTCTGTTTTTAAAGTGCTTTACAAATAAATGGACATTGACAATATTATAGAAAAATGTAGTCTATAAAACCAGACTATTCATGGTTCATTCTTGTCTCCTTATGAAGAGTGTTTTTGTGTCTTAGTTGATGATGATGATGATGATGAGTCCTTCACAGCCAAAAGAGTGGTCCACTTCCCCCCTGAACAGCCCCTGAATGGCGGTTGTAATCAGAGCTGAGATCCTTGGCGGTGATTCGTTGTGTGATTAAAACACCAAACGGTGACCTCTGCTGTGCGTCTGTGACACGCAGAGACAATCAGAGCGAGCTGATGGGTTCTGAGGAGACTACAGAAGAGCTCTCTGTCCCTGAAGACTTGGCAGATGAAGATTTTTCAGGCTTCAGCTGCTTATAGGTGATTTGTTCACAGCGCTGCTGACGTCTCTGGGAATCTAGAGAAGCTTATTATAACAATAATGCACATTTGTGCAGGGCTTTTATAAGTCTGGGACTCCAAAGTGCTTTACACTACGGTCATTCACACACTGATGGTGATGAGCTACATCAAAGCCACAGCAGACCGGGGACACGCCCCAGGTCCAGGCTGATGCTTTTATGTTATTAAGACAAACGTAACCAGAGCAGGTGAAAAGTCAACAATAAAAATCATTTTTCTCTTTTTGAAAAAACGATTTAAATGGTAAAAATGGTAAATGGCCTGTATTTGTATAGCGCCTTCTTAGGGTTGTACAACCCCCCAAGGCACTTCACAACACAATCAACTCAATTCACCCATTCACACACTGGTGGGGATGAGCTACGATGTAGCCACAGCTGCCCTGGGGCGCACTGACAGAGGTGAGGCTGCCGAGCACTGGCGCCACCGGTCCCTCCGACCACCACCAGCAGGCAAGGCGGGTTAAGTGTCTTGCCCAAGGACACACAGCAGCATTCTCTGGCCGGAGCCGGGATCGAACCTGCAACCTTCCGATTACTGGACAACCCGCTCTACCTCCTGAGCTACTGCTGCCACAGAGACACAAAGACAGAATTTTGCTGGCCTGTGAGGACAGTTACCATGGTGATTTAAGGTTGTTTTTCTGACCCCGAGAGTTTGCCTCCGAACACAAATATTCTGATTTTCCAGCCACGTGTTGAATAATAATAATAATAATGGGTTGATAGAATGTGTGTGCAATTTTATTTGATTTAGCATCATTAGAGACAGAAATGAAGGCAAAAACACATGAAGAGGGATTTCTGATCACTCATTTGATTGTAGTTCTAGTTGTGTTTGGAGCCCATAAAAAAGGTTTACATGGTCTTGTAGCCAAGGTTCTGAGCTTTCTTTAGAGGTGCAGCTTGACTAGATTGATATTTAGGGCATGGATTTTGCTGCTAAACTTCAACATCCCCCAACCCTCGGGCTTAAAGGGTTAAATGCGTTATTTTTTTTCTAATTAATTAATCATAATTAACGCGTTAAATTCCACCCCTAATAAATATGTGATTAAAATAAAATATTCCAACAGTTTGACAGCAGAAGCATCACTGATAAAGGAGCAAGGTTTGACTTGTGGCGTTAGGAAACACAACAGGGTGGAAATTATTTTCTCCCATAAAAGAGAAAATAAAAAAGTTTCTGCTTCTCTCCTCACATCAGCACCTCGCTCCGGTCTTTGTGAGAGGATTCTTGTGTGTGAGGATTCAGCGGTCCGGTTTGTTTTAGAGCTGAATCAGTCGGAGTTCTGTCTCCCAGATTCTGGCTCAGATGTGTGATGATGCTGCACACCTGTGCGGTTCAGAGTGCCGGCCCCTGCGCGGCCCCCGGGGGTCTCAGCTGTTTCAAGTCCAAAGCTGACCAAAGATGAAAGCAGAGCCACTTTCTAAAAAGCAGGAAGATGCTGAACACAGCAGTACAAAAAAACCTTGAACTTTATTTCCTCTCATTTTTCCAGCGTTTCTCGAGCTGTGAGACTTTTTTTCATCTAATCCTATTTACCTCTTCTCACTAGGGGTGCAGAATCATGTGGAAAACATTATAAACAGCTTATAAACATTTTAAATGAGTAGCAGGAACTAATAGCTGCAAAATCTCATTTTACACAAATAAAAACTGGTTGACGTTTAAAACAAAACTGTCTCTGCACCAGGAGTTTTTATCCTTTTTAGCTTTACAAAGAAAAACAAACACCTGGTCACATGATCGTGTTTCAATTTAACATTCTGCCTCAGATTCAGTCACGCTTCTCCCAGATTGGAACGAATGCTTTGGAGTTTTATTTTAATTCAGTTCACACAAACAAAGAAAAATGGTGTGGTTTGATTCTATAACAATTCTGTCACCTTCCAGGTTCCATACTTTGGGGAGCCATAAGTTACACATTAATAAATGATTAATTTTTTATTGCCCTATATGCTTTTTATTAAAGCATTTTTATGTCATTAATCAATTCACTCTGACATCATTTTATGGAATATATAATTTACTAAATGTTCCATACATAAAAATATAAAATTTTATTTCATGGCTTGTGTTGCTTTTAATCATGGATTTATTTTATATTTTATCTGACAACCTGCTAATCAGAGTCAGTGGGCGGGGCTAATGCTGATTAAACATGGTGGACTCCTAACGAGGTGGGAGACATTTTAAAGAGCAAGTCACCCCAAAAATCAACAACTGTTTGCTGATAAACTGCACAAATGTGTCTAATAGTGCTGTAGACAGGGTTCAAATTACGGAGGAGCTAAAGGGAGCCCGGCTCCCCTGAAAGGGCGACGGGCTCCCCTGGAAGCCCTCAACTTACACACCCAGGGGGAGCCTGAAAAAAGATCCAGTTTCTACATATATTACATTATTTATTTGGACTCTCAGCATAGTGGGTCTTTTTTTGAGCGGAGAGCAGCAGAGCGCTGATTACTGATGCGCTCCGACGGGCAGCTGCGTCCTGCACACGGCCACAGTAACATTCTCAAAGTGGCGCCACCAAAACAACCATAATTAACACACGATCGTTCATGTTTGCTCATACTGTCTTTCATTTGTGCCTGACGCGCTCCGCTGCTGCAGCTCCCATGCTTCGGTGACGTCACCTCACTGGCGCGGCAGCACAGCGCACATTCCGCTATTTTTGCGGTCGACGGATCTTTCTGATCTGCTAATTTCAAAAGTAACTCATTAGTTGAAAATAAAGAAGCCAGACAGCAGTTTTTCTGGAGGATTGAGAGAAGATGTAGCTAAAAGACAGACAGGACAGGAAAATAGTCGCATAAAAAAAAAAAAATAAACAAAATGCTTGAAAAGGAAAATGTAGGTAGATATAGCCCACTACATGTCTGTAACTTTATAATAATAATAATAATTTATAAGCATCTAATATTTATTTATTTGATACAATTCAGATCACCTTCAAAACTCAGTCCCACACCAAGGGCCGTTTCAAGGGATTTCGAGGACCAAGCCCCCCCAAGTGGGCTCCCCCGGAAGCCTCTGTGTAATTCGCACCCTGGCTGTAGACGTGTGTAGTCATTATTTTGGAAATTTTAGAGCATCTTATTCAAAATAAAAATATTCTGCCTGAAACCGTCAGTGTAGTGCCTTCTTCAGGTTAAAATTCTACACTACATTTGAATTTGAATGAGCCATCGCTATTGGCTAAGCAGTACTCTGTGACGTGCGCCTCACTGGCGCTGTGGGGTATAGAAGCAGCTGAGCGTCAGCCACACCTCCAACTGGCTTGGCACCAGTTGCCTTTGGCAACTCATGATCCGATACTGCTCAGAGCTGCTCGCCTCCCCCAAAAAAGTTTCTTCTCTGCCTTCCAGTTAGGAGCCTCGCTGCAGAGTTTTGGAAAAACTGAAGGCGGTCAAGGGCTTTATTGTTAAAACATGTGAAAAGTGTGTTACAGTAATCTAGACGGGAGGAGATAAAGGCATGGAGAACCATTTCAAGTTCATGTTTTGACACCAACCTTCGCAGTTTGGAGATATTTCTCAAGTGATAAAAACAGTGTCTGACCAGCGTTTTTGAGTGGCCTTCAAGGGACATTGATTGGTCAAAAACACCCAAATTTCTCATGTTTGACTTGACAGCAGAAGCTAAATGACCAAGTTGTTGACTAATCAGAGGAGCCATGCTCTCAGGGGCAATGATCAGACATTCAGTCTTTTCAGAGTTTAACTGAAGGAAGTTATCTTCTAGCCAACTAGCGATCGCTGATAGGCACTCTAGTAGTTCAGCCAGTTTATAGAACTCAGAATCCTTAAAGGAGCAGTACAGCTGAATGTCATCTGCATATAGGTGATAGGATACATCATAAAAAGCATCAATTATCTGTCCAAGAGGGTGTATATATAATAAAAACAGGAGTGGACCTAAAACAGAGCCTTGGGGTACCCCACAGAACAGGTTGGTGGAATCTGACATAATTTGGTTTATACAGACACTGAAACTTCTGTTAGAAAGGTACGATCTGAACCAGTCTAGAACAGTTCCAGAGATTCCCAACGAGTCATGAAGTCTGTTAATTAAGGTGCTGTGATCAACAGTGTCAAAAGATGCAGAAAGATCCAACAATACTAAGACTGTAAATTCCCCGTTGTCTGCAGCCATCATGATGCCACTGGAAACTTTAAGCAAAGCTGTTTCTGTTGAGTGATTTTTACGAAAACCAGATTGGAATTTATCAAAGCTGTTGTAAATTTCCAGAAAAGTAATCAGTTGATTGGCTACAACGTTTTCTATAATTTTATAGCCCAATAAATTCAGTTTATTTCTATAGCGCCAAATCACAACAAGAGTCGTCTCAAGGCACTTCACAAAATAAAACACTCCATTTAAGTTCAGTTCATTATGCCAATTAGTTCAACGTTTCCTATATAAGGAACCCATCGAGTCACTGACTTGTGTCAGTGACTTTACAGCAATTCTCATACTAAGCAAGCATGTAGCGACAGTGGAGAGGAAAACTCCCTTTTAACAGGATGAAAACTCCAACAGAACCTGGATCAGTATGAGCAGCCATCTGTCACGACTCACTGGGGGTTTGAGAAGACAGTGCGCGCACACACACACACACACACACACAGAAAAACAGAGCTTTGATTCAAGAAACACAAGGTGGCCACCGATAAAGCACATGAAGGAGTAGGAGGTGTACTTCTGTCAGTCAGCTGTTCCTGAGCTATAATCGTTCTGTTGGACCTGTCCTGGCATCAGAACATCGCTCTCCAGCTCTGTCGCTGATGCCATGGGTGAAACTGTGTCCAGGGAAATCGCTGCGTTGTCCTTGAGTTGGACGGTAGCTGGAAGCAGCAGCAGCCTGTCCTGGCTCAGGGAACCATTGGAGATGTTGGACTCCTCTTCAAAACGTGCACTCATGTCCTCCAGGCAGTCAGAACCCATGCTCAGATTGCGAGGACGCTGCTGTGGCTGGACGGGAACTGGCGCCTCCTTGTGGAGAGTGGTGTCGTGATGGTAAGACACCAGCTCATTGCTGAAGTTCACAGCCTCCACCGTGTTGTTGGAGCAGATGCGGTTACAGCCCAGAATCATGACAAAGGCCCGACGGAAGTCTGCGTTAAACGCGTAGATGACCGGGTTGAGGGAAGAGTTGGCCCACCCGAACCAGACAAAAATGGTGAAGGTGGTGTCGCTGACACATGGAGGGTCACAGAAAGGCATGGTGCAGTTCAGGACAAAGAACGGCAACCAGCAAAACACAAACACCCCCATTATGATCGAAAGAGTCTTCAGAACTTTGGTTTCCTTCTTGAATGATGACTTTAAGGAGGCCTCGTCACTGGTCCGGTGCTGCTGCTGGTTCCTGTTCACACCGTGACCTTGGACCTGGGCCTGCTCTGCTGCCCGTTCCAAGGATGCGATGCGACGAATTTGGGTCTGAGCAATGCGATAGATCCGGGTGTAGGTGGCAACCATGATCACCACAGGGATGTAGAAGCTGATGAGGGACGAGGAGATGGCGTAGGTTCTGTTCAGGTTGGCGACACAGCTCATGGACAGCATGGTGCTGGTGTTGGTGAAGTTCCTGTCCAACACCAATCCCACAACTCCTTCCTCTTCAGCCCGGTGCCAGTTCATCTGGACCGGGATGAAGGAGATGAGAATGGACAGGGTCCACGCCACTCCGATCATCACAAAGGCGACCCGGTGGGTCATTTTCCTCTCATACCTGAAGGGACTGGCGATGGCCCAGTACCGGTCCACGCTGATCATGCACAGGTTGAGGATGGAGGCGGTGGAGCACATGATGTCAAAGGTGATCCAGACGTCACAGAAGCCTCCAAACAGCCAGGTGTCGGTGACCTCGGTGATGGCCTCCCACGGCATCACCAGAACCGCCACGAACAGGTCGGACACCGCCAGAGAGATCACGAAGAAGTTGGTCACTTTGGATCGCAGGTGGCGGAACTTGATCACAGCGGCGCACACGAGCGTGTTCCCGAGCAGCGTGGACACGATGAGCAGGAACAGGAAGCAGCCCAAGAAGACACGCAGTCCTCCACCTCCTGCGCCCTCTTCTCCACCTCCATCCTCCTCCTCCCCCCTGCCCATCCCGTCCAGCTCCGACAGAACCTCAGTTAAATTAATCCACAAACTGTAGTTTTCCATTTCTATCCCAAAAGAAACCACGATTAGCGCTACTAGAGCGTTTAATCCCTGTTGCGCCTCAGTTGATCCAGGAGCACAAACGCATCTGGATGAATAAAAAATCCGAGGCTCAGATGAGTTCAGTGAACAGAAACATCTAGAAACATCAAAACGACAGAGAAACTAACCGTCAGCAGAATCCCGCTGGTTCTGATGGGAACCAGCTTATGTCCGTCTGAAACCGCTGTCTGTGAGCGGCTCTCACCTCTCCGCTGCGCGCGCGTCACCTGCGTTACCTGCGTTACCTGTAATAAACTACTCCGCACCAGCCGCTCCGTGCCTGCTGGGTCTGGACTAGAGCCGATCCAGAACCTCCGCGCCAGTGCGCACGGATGACGCACCTCCTCCTCACAGGAGTTTATTAAACCAACATCGTTTCATGCATTAAAAAGCCCCAGAAGGAACGATTGGGTCATATTTATGTATTTTACTGATTTAACACGCATCAGCGGTGAGATGAGGGAGGAACCAGAAGGATTGGGAGACACGCTCTCATCTCTAGGAGGAGTAATAATGACATTTCAAAGAAAAAAGAGGAGAAATGTCTAAATTAAAGTCAACATTTCAAGATAGATTGACAAAAAAGATGAATGTTGTTTTAGGATCAGCCTGATGAACCCGGTTCTGCTCCAGAACCAGACTGTTTGTGGGTTTAGGTGTTACTGAGTAAACTATAAAAATGTATTTTATACAACAAGAGTCTTTCATGCTGCAGCAGCTCTAATGTCTCAAACATGCTCCTCGACTGGACACATCCAAAGCTGGGTTTAATAATGTTCTTCTCTGTTATCATTTTTATCATTAATAAAATCAGTTATAATGTATGTATGGACTATGGACACTGAAAAGTGCTGGGTGAAAAAGGGAGCGGGTTATTTGAACCCAGCAGGGTGGGTTTATAGCAGTGGTGAATCTTGGTGGGGCTGAATGTGAAAAACGTCTCTTCTCAGTATTAAAATGAACAGTTGAAAAATGACTACAATTCCAAAACAACCTTTTTCTCTCTTCCAAATAAGCAGTTTTACAGAAAGTAAATTTTCAAGTTTACAGATAAAGGAGACTATAACTATAATACTAAAATAAATGCACAAGCCTCAGTTTGGCCAGTAGGTGGCAGTAACACGACATACACATTTAATTAGATAGATATGCTGTTTTAAACCGTATAATCCCATAAAATGAGAATAAATAAACATAATTCTTAGGGGATTGTCAGATAATGGTAGCACCCCCACTGTAAAAAAAATCCAAGTTGACTCAACTTAAAATAATTTGTAACCTCGCTGCCTTAAAATTTTGATTTAGACTAGCAAACTATTTCAAGTAATGTAAACACACAACTAAGTTTATTCAACTTATAACATCAAGTTCTCATAACTTATATTTTTGTTATTGGAATTTTATATTTTCAGTCAGATTAACTAATATTTTAGTTCCATCAACAAAAAAATCCAAGTAATCTCTACTATCCTTTGACTCATGCAAACACATTATTTAAGTTAATTTCCACTCACAGCTAAGTTGAAATTATTTGAAATAATTTGTCAGCCTGACTAATAAATTAGTTGAAATGACCTGAAATAATTTGTTAGCCTTAATCAAAAAATAGGCAGCAAGGTTACAAATTATTTTAAAGGAACATGGGGCAGGATCTTTAAAAAATCTGTAAAAAATTAAACATGTATGTTCATTTTTTCAAAGCTAATGGCTGATGAAGCGTTATAAACCAAAAAGAATGAGGCCACCTATGTATCGTTCCATTTTCTTGAACAGGCTGTTTGCTGCAAAATGCGCTGCAGTTCGGTCACGAATTTCCCGCGCTGCCCTACGGATGTGGCGTCAATTGACACTGCTTGCGCGTTCACGACAGCTTCAAAACAGAAAGAAAATGTGTTCGACACTGCAGATCGGTAGGTGGCGCTATTGCACCGTAAGTTGCTTGCCAACCGCCAAACTCCAAAAGAAGAACTGTGGGAATGGATTCTACTGCAACCAGCAAACGACCAAGCGTGGCACAAAGGAAGTTTATTCAGCGGCATCTCGTGAGTCAAAGACCAAATATGGTAAAAGACAGGCAGGGACCCGAATCTATATCGGATACGTGATTGACGAATGGAGGCTGCTTCAACTATATCTGGGACTCAAAAAGGATGCTGCCATGGCTCATTTCCTAGTGAGCAGGTAAGAAACATTATAGGTTGTGTTTAGAGATGATGACAATGATCTGACCTCACAGATGACTCAGAGAGAGCTAGCGTGCAGTAGCATTAGCTGTGATCAGGGCTGCAGCGTGGATTGCTTCGCCGCAATATTGTCCGTGAGAGCGGCGGAGAGTTGCCTTTTCAGCGTGAGATATTGGAGGTGTGGCGTGAGAGCGTGTGAAGAGGGTCAGGTAATGGTATTTTTGTGTTTGTGTAACATAGCCGTCTGTGCACGCTCCCGTGCTGGGCTGCAGTTACTCGCAGAGCCGGGCGCGTCGCTCGTGAGCATCGTTTCTTTTTTCCTGCCCCTAGCTCCTTTAAGTTGAGTGAACTTTGGAATTTAACATTCATCAAAAAGAGGATTCCAATCTGACAAGTCGAAATGCATTCAAAATGAAACTTTTTTGCATTACAATAGGCAACCAAACAGAGGTTTGGGTCAATTTCTTAAAATTTATTCAAACAACATTGTAACATTTTTTCATAACATAAACAACAAAAGAAAAACAATTGCTTGATTGTAACTCACTGTGTCAAGTGGCAATATTTGTGTTATGTATATGTTGTGTGACTGCATAAACAACATCCATGACATGTGCACAATGTGTGTGTGGTCTCTGCATGCAGTTGCTGCGAGTGTCCGTCTATGTAAATGCCACATAAGAAAACTTTGTATAAAACTCAACAGATAGTTTTTGTCTAATGTTAATAGGACACTTTACATTTCACAATCATTGTAGTTCCTTGCAAAATTTTTTAAAACACATTAATTTTAACATTACTTTGATTACAAATATCTTTTAAAACAATTAACATGTCTTTCAACAAAGAAAAAGATGCTTGTTTTAACTGCTGGTTTGTGGGGCAGGGATGTGTATGTTGTGCCGGTGTGTGTGGTGAAGAAATGTCGTGTTGTGTCACTATGTTGTGTGAGTGACTACGTATTTGTGTGATCTGAATTGTATGTGCACAAATTTATTTGGACGTCAACAGTAACATCCACGTATGTATGTGCGATGGTCCCTGTCTGCATGTACTGTTGATAAGGCTGTGTGTGAATGTAAATACAGCATAATCCAAAAGCGCCGTATACAAATGAATAAACATTTTTTCCCCCACGTTAACAGGGCACTTGAGTTCACAATCCTTGTAAATCCTTGCAAATGTGAACAGAAAACATTGCTCTACTAATTCAGGATTACAATAACGTACTTCATCGTGCAGAACCATCCATATGTGGGTCATCTTGTGTAACCAGGACACTTAACGTTTAACAAAAGGTGAAAATATAATACTCTTGCAAATATCCTGGAACAGGGATGTATTAACATGTGCAAGAGTAGAAATTACAAGGTGGCTACCTTGGAATGAAGAATATCTACACGTTGCTGAAGCAATTTGTTGCGCAGTCCATGAACCCGAGCAGAGCACGTATTTCCTCCAATGTCCATGATTACCTTCTGAATGACCTCGAAGGTGTACTTCAGTCCCTTAGGATAACTGATAGTAAAGTAGTCCAATCAGCACTGCAAAACCGTTTGGTCCATCTTGCAGCTCACACAAAACAATGTGCTCCTCCAGGATAACAGCCACATCCACGATGTTTTTTGATTGGGCCGTCATCTCCGCATTTTGCTCTGTGGTAATCAGTAGGCCAACATCCACCCCTTTCCACGCTACAGGTTCCTCCCCAGAGTCAGTGCTCAAAAGTCAGAGTCAGTGCTTCCCCTAGACTCACTCTGTCAGTGCCTAGAGCAAGTCAATGACTGGATGAAGTCAAGTTTCCTTCAGTTAAACAAAGACAAGACAGAAGTTATTGTCTTTGGGAGTAAAAAACCGAGGATGGAAGTTATTGCTCAACTTGGCTCTAGAGGAATAAAGACTAAGACTCAGGTTAGAAACCTTGGTGTTACCATTGACTCAGACCTGAGCTTCACTGGTCACATAAAGGCTATAACCAGATCAGCGTTTTATCATCTCCATCAATTAGCAAGACTCAGAGGTCTCATGTCGAAACAAGACCTAGAGAAACTCATTCATGCGTTCATCTCCAGCAGACTAGATTATTGCAATGGTCTCCTGACTGCTCTTCCCAAAACAGCCGTAAAACAACTGCAGCTTATTCAGAATGCTGCTGCTAGGGTCCTAACGAGAACTAAGAGAACTGAGCACATCACCCCCCTTCTAAAAACTCTGCACTGGGTTACCAGTAAACTACAGAATCGATTTTAAAGTGCTTCTACTAGTCTATAAATCACTCAATGGTATGGGGCCTAAGCACATGTTGGATCTCCTTCCTGTATATACACCTAGCAGAGCACTCAGATCCCTAGACAGCAGTCAGCTGGTAGAACCTCGGGTCAGAACCAGACTGGGTGAAGCTGCTTTTAGTCACTATGCTGCTCATAGATGGAATCAGCTTCCTTATGACCTCAAACAGGCCCCAACTCTAGTAACTTTTAAATTAAAATTAAAAGCCTTCATGTATTCATTAGCCTATGATTGAATGTTTCTTATGCTGCTCCTTCTGCACTGTTTACTGCTAAACTTTCTTGACTATGCCTTTTATCTAATTGTCTGAATTATTTCTTTGTGTATTTTGATTAATGCTTTTGTTGCTCCTGCTCTGTAAAGCACATTGAATTGCCTCCATGTTTGAAATGTGCTATACAAATAAAGCTGCCTTGCCGTGCCTGCCTTGCCTAAAGTTTAATAGAGAACATGCGTTTACCATAAAAATCAACAAGATCATCGTGTGTAGTGTAATAGGTGTATTTCAGCAGAGTTCCCTTCTTTTGAAGTGTGTTCTGTTGTGGTCCATTTTTCTAATATTTGAGTCTTCAGAATGCAGGATCGGAGTAAAGATAGCCCTCAACCAAGGGGGCTCCATTTTCCTGATTTTATGAAGCAAACACGGTGCAAACACACAAGTGCTGAAAATTGCAGTTCCATCCTCATCCACTAGGGGCTGGCACCAGAAGTGGGCAAATTCTCATTGACTTCCATGTTAAAAATGCCAACTTCACAGCAGAAATAAACATGTTTACAGCCTGGATGAAAACATATTTTTAGGTATAATAGGTCTAGTTTACAACCATGACAACTCTGAGGGGGGTTAATTTATTTGCAACTCTTCCATTTAGGTCAGGGGTCTCCAACTCCAGTCCTCGAGAGCTACCATCCTGCTAGTCTTCTGTGTTTCCTGCTCTGCCACACCTGAATGGAGTAATTTAATCCTCACCTTACCTCTGCACAGGCCTGTTAATCACTCATTCATTTCAATCAGGTGTGTAGGAGCAAAGAAACAGCTAACATGCAGGATGGTAGTTTTCGAGGACTGGAGTTGGAGACCCCTGGTTTAGGTTGAAATTATGAATAATTTGATTTTATTGACAGATAGCATGAGCGTCAGAGCTAGCGTAAGCGGCTAGCTCTGCGGAAAGCCTCAGCCTCGGCCTCACTTTAATAGATGTTCGGCTATTTCGACTCTCTGAACTAAACAGGGCTTCCAGCGTCGGCTTTAACCCGCCTAGATAACGTAGCGAGTGTCCACATCAGCATAGCCTGGATTTTTTTCTGAGCGCAACTGGTCATTTTGTCAGCCCTCTTCCAAAGGCGGTCAAGCTGAACTGGTCAAACACACCCACTGCCGATTGATTGTCCGGCTCAAATGTATGCCTACAATTACAATCATATAGGGAATGATATGCCCCAAGTAAGGAAGTGCTGTGTTGGTATGGTATTGGCGCCAGTTCGGAATACAGTTCTGTGATAGACATTCCATGTTTCCTCCGTTTATTAATCATGTGTTTCATAATGTGCTTTTATTGTTAAAAAGCTAATTTTACATAAAGAATTGTTTCCTATTTTTCCACAAAACTTCAAATATGAATCCAATTATTTTGGAAAAATCACTTAGGACTTTGTTGTCTTTATCACACTTGCAGTGCATTTAGTGCAAGTGATGGTGCTCAACACTAGAATCTTGCCCTTTGCAAATAGTTGCCAGTATTTTCACCATTGGTGGGATAGCTGCTGTAACGGTTACAAATCATCAAATTGAAGATTTATGTACAAAATCATTGCAATGCAATTGACCTTTCGCAGAGCCCCGCCCCCCTTAGTTACTGTTGCCAACTCTGACAATAAGTGGATCAAATACTGCAGCTCCGCAGATTTCCGTGATGGAAAGAAGTAGACAGATGCGTGTCAGCGACATTTTTTGGAGCTATTCCTCCTCAATATCATCCAGATCAAGGCAAAAGGGTTACAATATGCAGTGGAGGGATATATTAGTGTCGGCTCCGCTGAGCGAAGCGTAGCAGGAAACAAGGAGTTTGGGAGAAGGTCCGGCGTCCGGGATCACGTGGATCCGAGGAGCGGTGGCGGCGACGCAGTGTCCCTGTGAGCTGTCAGATGTCAGATGATCTGAGCTGCAGGCAGCTCTAACGGAGAAAAGCTCCCGGCGCTCTGCATCGCTCAGTTTATCATCTCAGCTGAGTTTATAAAATGTAACTTGTTATGCCCGTGTTTACTTTTATTTTCAATATAGTTCCCGGCCGGAGCTCGGCATTAATTCATCACGTGATCTTGACACCACCCGCTGTTGCGCCAAGGCTTAATGTGCGTTTATAAGACACACGGTTGAGGTAATATTACGCTGATTTGCCGGCACGGTGTGTCTTATCTAAAAGGGTCTGGGATAGTCTGGGAGGCGGACCTCCGCCCAGCCGCGGGCGGGGGGAGCACTCATGCTGCTGGTTGAGCTCGATGAGGAGGTTCTGAAGGGAAACGAAGGAGACACGACTACTATCGAGGCTAATGCTTAGTAGTAAATTAGGCTTAGCTTCATCATTTTGTTTGGAGTTGTCGGATAGTAACGGTTGCTATGATGTGTGATTGGACAATAGCCGTTCTGGGGGCGGGGCCGGCGAAAGGCTAATTGTATTTCCTAATGCTTTTAACTAGGTGCCAGCATTTGAAGGTTCCATGGTGTAATGGTCAGCACTCTGACTCCAGCAATCTGAGATCAAATCTCAGTGGAACCTTTAGCGTGTTTAAATTTGCAGGAGTTCCCGTGGTACCAAAGTGGCCACGTTTTTCTCACTGAACATTTCATATGAACAATCGTGGTACTTAGATATTTCTCGACAAGAAACAAAGACCATTTTTAAGACTCTGCTGAATCTAAAGGGTTACAAGGAACCAACGTGTTTGCTGAAACCCGGGATTGAACCAGGGACCTTTAGATCTTCAGTCTAACACTCTCCCAACTGAGCTATTCCAGCTCACAAAACAGGTCATGCACCCATAAGAGCCAAGTGACATGGTTGGACCCAAAATCATTCCGCACTTAGCAATGGAAACAAACCATTTTCAGATAATGAGAGTTTTTCCATTGGTTGGCTTCAATTCTGCGATGGCTGGAAATCAGCAAGTGGCTCAAATATGTACCAAGGCTCAGTTTCATCTTATACACTGTCTCATCAAAACCATAACTTTTCTTTCAATATCTACAAATGCGCGCTGCGTTCTTGCGCTTCCTACAGTCATGGAAAACCAGTCTCTGTTGTATGTCATTCAAGACATGTTTTGCTCTGTTAATTCTATGACATTCTGCAACAGATCTCTGTTTCTACAAAAGCAAAAACATTGCATCTCGCGAGAATAATATCGATTTGGCAAAGTTCCTTTGGTTCCATGGTGTAATGGTGAGCACTCTGGACTTTGAATCCAGAGATCTGAGTTCAAGTCTCAGTGGAGCCAAATTAAAGGGACGCTTTGCAACTTTTTAATATTTTTAAATCATTTTCTTGAGCCAGCATGTGCTAAAATGACCCTTTACAGCAGGGGTGCCCAATCCTGGTCCTGGAGGGCCGCTATCCAGCAGGTTTTGTGGTTTCTCTGCTCAAACACACTTGATTCAGTGGTTGAATCACCTGTGCAGCAGCACATCAAGCTCTGCTGAAGCCTGCTAATCACTTGCTAATTGAAATCAGGTGTGTTGAAGCAGAGTTACAACTAAAACCTGCTGGATACTGGCCCTTCAGGACCAGGATTGGGCACCCCTGCTTTACAGGGTTAATGAAAGGCCACCCAGCCCCTGTCGCCCCCCTGTGGCCAGAATATTCCACTTGCAACTTCACAGTTGCCGGTCCGGTCAGCTTGACCTACCTGGCTCTACAGTGTGGTTCCAACAAGTATCCTGCATGTTTTAGTTCATGAACACAGCTGATTTGTTTAACTTAGTGACGAATAACTCCCATAGAAACTAAAGGAGACATTTCAGCAGTTAGATTTAGTTAAAAAGACGAACGCACAGCGAAGAGAGAGAAGGTTTACTTTTGGTTTCACCATCGAACACTAGGGGTTAAAAAGGTGATTGCAAACATGACTAAGTCCATGGCTAAGGATATCAATGACTTAAATAGTACATTTATTATAAAACATCAGAGTGCTTTGTTGGATCCAATCACATACTTAGTTAATTTATCAATACAAACAAAGAGGTTCCCAGAAAGCTGGAAAACTGCAATAATTTCTCCAGTCTATAAATCAGGAGAAAAGGACATAGCAAGTAATTATAGGCCTATTGCCATCCTCCCGATAGTTTCTAAAATCCTAGAAAAGATTGTAGCCGAGCAATTAATGGAGCACTTAGAGTCTAACGAACTGCTTTATTCACAGCAGTTTGGCTTCAGACAGAACTACTCCACAGAATCAGCAAACTGTTATTTGATTGAAAAGATCAAAGCTTCTCAGGATAGAGGATGTGTTGTTGGGACAATGTTTCTAGATTTAAAAAAGGCCTTCGACACAGTTAACCATAGCGTTTTACTTAACAAACTAACGAAATTTAAAATATCGCCTGATGCTTTGAAATGGTTCAGTTCATACCTGGAGGGTAGACAGCAGTGTGTTCGGTTTAATGGGGTCAAGTCAAGTTTATTGGAAAACAACATGGGTGTACCACAAGGATCCGTGCTTGGTCCATTACTGTTTACAATGTACATAAACGACCTTCCGACGAGCTGCCCAGGCGTCAACTGCCAGATGTATGCTGATGACACCGACATTTATGTGTCCTCAAAAACACCTAGACTGGCGGGAGAGTGCCTGACTCAGGCTTTAACCGGTATCTCTAATGGCTAGAGTCATCTCACCTAACTCTTAATGTTAAAAAAACTGTGTCCATCTGCTTCTCCGTGAGAAACAGGCCTGATCAGGAACTATTTCAGGTTAGGATTAAAAAGGAAATCATTGAAGTAATGAGCGATGTGAAGTACCATGGGATCATCCTAGATAAACACTTAAAATTTGATATTCAGGTTAAGAACGTTTGTAAAAAGGTCAAAACAAATTTAAAATTGCTTCCGTTTTATCAGAGGAAACCTGTCCCACTATACTGCTAAACTTTACATGCATCCAATGATCTTTCCACATTTATCATATTGTATTACATCATGGTCACAGGCTTCCTCTACTACTCTAAAACCTATAGTTGTAATATACAAGAGAGCAATAAAAATTATGGACCAGAAACCGTGGAAATGGCACCATTGTCGCATTTTAAGGAAACATGATCTTCTTACTTTTGAAAATTTTATCAATTTTAGCATTTTAAGATCCTTTTTTAAATGTCTAAATGGTAACTTGTCTACACTGTTCTCAGCTGTGGCCATCGGACGTCAGAGCTCTCATAGAACAATCACTAGAGCTTTCACTTGTGGTGATTGTCTCGTTCCTAGGTGCAAGACTTCTTTTGGCCAGTCTGCTCTTTCTGTAAAGGGGCCAAACATTGAAATTCACTACCTACTGAGCTAAAACTAGAAACAGACAGTAAAGTTTTTAACACGGGACTTAAAAAATGGCTAAAGTCTAAACAATATTGTTCACATGAATAGTTTTAAACTCTTATATTGCTGCTCACATTACCTTTGGTGTAAAAGTTTAATTTTGTTTTCTTATTGTTTATTTTTGTGTATTGTATTTATATGTATTCTAATTTTTAGAAATGGTGACTATGGACAAGTGTTGCAAATTAGCACTTGTGCTAACACACTAAACAATGCATCTGGTTTGTCCAATGTAACTGCTGTGTCCATATCAAATAAACATCTTCAAAACTAGGGGGTGCTAAAAACAAGCCAAAACTGACTAGTGTCCCTTTAACACACACACACACACACACACACACACACACACACACACACACACACACACACACACACACACACACACACACACACACAAGCATGGTTTCAGAAGTGGGACAAGTCAAGAGGCTAAGCTGGGAAAACCCTAAGAGGACGGCAGCATCACGTCAAACATGAACTGATACCACCACTGAGAGAGATGAACGACCTCGCAAACAACTGGGATGAATTCAGGTCGGAGTTCAAAGAGAACATGCTGGCAACAGGGCTGAAGGAAAAAGGCAAGGAGGTACAGGCGGCAACCCTGCGACAGGTAATGGACAATGACTGCCGACACATATACAAACACAATTTGGGACTTTCAGAAGAGCAGGTAAAAAGACCCCACGGTAATCATTAATGCTTTGGGTACGCACTTCAAGCCAGCCAGGAATGTGATATTTGAAAAGCATGTATTCGGCAACTGCAAGCAAGTGGGGAGAGAACCCATCGATGCATTTGTAACTCATCTAAGAGAGAAAGCTGCATCATGTGAGTGCGGTGACCTCAAAGAGAATTTGATAAGAGACAGGCTGGTGTTGGGTGTGTGTGATGAAGCTGTGCGGCGTCGTCTGCTTAGAGAGAAAACGATCCCACTTCCATCAGCCATAGAAATATGATGGGCCACAGAGCTGATGGAAATGGGTTTGAAAGTGATGCCACGGGATAGACCCCCAGAGACAGTGCATGCAACAGACAGCAATCTGTTGTTCAGCGTGATTGATGGAGTTCCGGACAGACTGCGGGTCAAACATCAAACAGCTAAGCTCTGGTACGACAGGTCAGCCAGGGATCTGCCTGAGTTGAGCATTGGCCAGGACATCAGGATGAAGCCATTGCCCAGAGACAGGATGGGCAGTTGGAGAAGAAGTGTCTGAATGCAGTTGGTGGGTCCCAGATCGTACCTGGCGGATGTGGAAGGTACATACTACAGGCAAAACCGAGTCGATCTACGGCCAGCAGAGGTCGGAGAGACAGGGCTGTGCCATGAGCAGTGCAGAGAACATCAAAACAGCCTGCTGGTTGAGCAACCTGGTAGTGTAAGTGAGTACACAAATGCCCAGAAGATGGAACCGCCAGGCCAGGATACACTTCATCACCCCAGGGATGATTCCCCACCCACACCAAAGCGCAGGATGGCCAGCGGCAGGCTGGTGAAGGTGCCAAAAAGACTGAACCTAAGACTGGACTGTGTGTTGTGGGACCAGTTCAGTTTATTGTTGAAGTGAACACCCAGGTACTTAAAGGTATCCACCACCTCGATGTCTGCTCCCTGGATTTTTACTGGTGAGTGCGGAGGAGTGTTTCTCTGGAAGTCAATCATGTATGTGTTTTTTACATTAGCATACAGCAGGTCAACTGTCCTATTGTCTGTGATGTGGCACTTCACATATTGGGTAAAAGTGGGGAGGGTGGAGGAGAGCGAGGCGTGATTAAAGTCCCCGCTGATGAGCAGGAGCATGTCTGGATGTGCGGTCTGGAGCTGGTCCACTGAACTTTGAAGCAGCTCACATGCAGCGCCCACGTTGGCCGAGGAAGGGATGTACACATTAAACCTAAAACTGTGTGAAAACTCTCGTGGGATGTAATAAGGCTGAAGACCAACAGTCAGTAACTCAAAGTTTTTTGTGCGGAGTTGTTGTTTAACGGTCACATGCACCGTGTTGCACCAGCTCTCATTAATAAACACAGCCAGCCCACTGGAGGGTATGTGGAGGCAATCACCTGGTGCTCCTCCTTTGTGGGCGGCTTGGTCTCTCACCAGCAGCTCATCCACTCGTCAAGCAGGAGGATAAAGGAGTCTGGAGCCAGCCATTCTTTGCCAGAGCGTTCGCCCTTGTGGTAACCTCCAGCCTTCAGTTGTGTTCATAGAAACCAGCTTTATAAGCTGTCTTGTTTTTACCTACCTGTTCCTTGTTCCCAAGTTCCTTGCCGATCCACACAAAGCCTAGTGTCACCATCTCACCACTGTCTCCAGCCATTTTTCCCTCCTGCTGAAGACACAAACATTCCACTCCTCAGCCATTTCACTTCGAAAATCCAGCTGCCTCCCGTCCGTTCATGCACCTTCTGCCTGTCCTTCAACTACCACTCTCCTCTTTTACTAACCATCATCTGTTCAGATTATACTCACCTCACAGTCTTCACAGTGCCTGTGGAGATTGTCACACAACCTACCTGCAGCCCCAGCTACGCTCCACGTTCCCCAGTGCTCATCAACTCTCCGACCGTAAGCTCACCCGCCATTATTACCTGCATTCACTTCTCATTTCTCGTTCAGGTTCCCGGTTCCTGCTCCTGGCTACGTCACTCCAATATCTATTCCGGAACTGTTTAAACTGGTTTTGTCTTCTGAGACGATGAGGTTTAAAAGTTTCATGTGGTGTTAAAGGGGACCTAGAATGTAAACCAACATTTTCCATGTTGTTGAATAAGACAGCTTGGGTGGTCAACAGTAGCATGCCAAAAGGTCAAAGCCGTGTTTGACCTACTTTTTATGTAAATTAGAAAGTTGAAAAAGGCGAGAGAAAACCTCCTGTTCTGAGAAAGCCTTCCTTAACACGTCACTAGGGGGAGCCACGCCTCCTCAAACGTTCATGTGTCTGAGGCCTTCTGGGGAAACCAACCAATCAGCATGTCCTGACTGAGTGGGCGGGGTCAACAGCTCTTTTCACTGGCCTGTATCAGGGCTCCTGGGACAGATGAAAGCCAAAAATCATTTTCTTATGCTTTTTGGAGGCTCAAAGCTCTGTTTTAGATTGTTGATTAATTGCATTGGACACCTTTAAGGATTGTTGCTGATGACAATGTTGCGTATAACTTGTGCATGCATGTGTTTTGCACTTTTGCATTATAATGAATGTTGATGAGGTGGTTCTTTTTCTATTTGTTTTTTTATTTTATTTTTTTTCCTTTGAGTTTTTTCTGTGAGGCGTCTTCAACACGGATAAATTTGTCCCTCATTCTCCTCCACCTCTTAATGCGTTCGCCACCTCTAAACCCATTTTCCCCGTCATTTCCGTCCACGAGTAAAACGCTTGCTGTGTATCTTTATACGCCTCCAGTCACGGGTGGATAACTTTTCATATTTTCTGAGTTTTTCCGCAAGGTTTTCTTCAAGCTGCTCCGTGTCTGACGCTAGATATCTTCTGTTCTCTTTTTACTTATTTTGCGGGGGCAATGGCGGTGCTGTTGACAAATTTAAAGGAAGCGGTGTCCTGACCAATCACAAGATTGCGCTCTCCATCTCATTTGACAGATGTTTAGAAATGTGGGCTTGACTCTGTCCGTCCTTGCGAGTCTGTTGGAGAGCCCTCACAATGACGTACCGACGCAGACGGAGAAGTATAAACTAGGCTTTAGAGATAGGGTGAGAAGCTCGGTCATCAGGGAAGGGCTTGGAGTAGACCCGCTGCTCCTCCACATTGAGAGGAGCCAGTTGAGGTGGCTCGGACATCAGGTTAGGATGCCTCCAGGACGCCTCCCTGGTGAGGTTTTCTGGGCACGTCCAACCGGGAGGAGACCCAAGGGAAGACCCAGGACACGCTGGAGGGACTATGTTTCTCAGCTGGCCAGGGAACACCTTGGGATTCCCCCGGAGGAGCTGGCCCAAGTGGCTGGAGAGAGGGAAGTCTGGGCCTCTCTGCTTAGGCTGCTGCCCCCGTGACCCGACTCCGGATAAGCTGAAGATGGATGGAATA
Source organism: Aphyosemion australe (assembly GCA_006937985.1). Lineage (NCBI taxonomy): Eukaryota > Metazoa > Chordata > Actinopteri > Cyprinodontiformes > Nothobranchiidae > Aphyosemion > Aphyosemion australe. The sequence continues at coordinate 6,113,508 of SSNS01000003.1, read as the reverse complement.
CTTTGTTCATTTAACACAAATAAAAAATAATCCCAATTGTCCCATATCAAACTTTTTGTGGTTTAAAGCTGATTTTAATCAGATACCTGCTAATATTTGGTTGCTCATTGATTTTTATTTGACCACATTGGATGATTTCCATATGAAGGTGTGTTGCTGCACAGACCTGATATTCTTTGTCTATCTTTAGATGTTTTCAGGTGATTTTTTTTTCTTTCTCTGAGGTCCGTGTTTACAGAGAGAACTGGTGTTGCACTAATTTGTGAAACATAAACACAATAAAAAGGTCAGTTGTTTCCACAGTAAATTGTTTAACTGGCTGTGAAAATGAAAATCACCACAGGATGGCGCCACTTGCCTTTTGTTGTGTTTTTACTCTTCAAACCAGTTTTAAGTAGTTTAAGTTTTATCTTTCTGACAAACCTCATAGAAAAAAATAATAAAATGAACACAGGAAACAATTGAGTAAACAATTTTACTTAAAGATTGTAAAAATTAAATAGAAAAAAATCAGTGCTGCAACATTTAATTTCATTTGTGCAGAAATGTTTTTTTTCAGACATTGATGCCTTTTTTGTTGTCTGCAGGTTTGGTTTATAGAGTGATCACTGCTCAGAGATGGCAGAAGACAAAAATATCTATAAAGAATCTAAATATTCAGGTAGTAATGCAGCCAGAAAGCCTGAAGAATCTGACGGGGCCTGCCACTTACAAAAAGCAAATAAATAATTAAATAAGTTTGAGTTCTGAGGCAGAATGGTCACAGACCAATGATTTCAAGGTAAAAAAGGGGAGGGGCCAAAGAACTGAGGGTCCTGCATCACTGCAGAGCCCAGAGGAAACACTGCAGAGCCAACTTAGAGAATAACATTTTTATTGTTTTATTTATGGTAAAGTCTCATTCCACATATCATAAACAACTCTGAGGCTCGGTGTCCACTTCAGCATCACTCGGTGACAGTAGGAGCAAAAGCTCCAACCAGAACCAGGTTCAAGGTTGGAGTCGTTCGCCACCCAAATGAGAAGCATCACAACAAACCAGCCACATACCTGCACGTGTCTGAACTTTGCACCTCTCCTCCGGTCTGTTTCTACACCTTTAATCTTCAGTGGTTGCTACTGAACCCTCTGTTTTTACATGTGCCGGGGAAATGCGTACGTGTGTGGCTGTTGGAGTGTATTTTGCTTTAACCAGTCATTTCTGACGCAAGCAGACTGATAGAGCTGGACCGCCGCCCGCCTCCTCCTCACCTGTAATTACACCTGGTGGTGGATCTGCCGGCAGTTTGAGGTGAAGAGTTTAAAGACTAATAACTGTTTTGGCTCAAGTGTCAGAGACACTGTGTGTGTGTGTGTGTGTGTGTGTGTGTGTGTGTGTGTGTGTGTGTGTGTGTGTGCGTGCGTGCGTGCGTGCGTGAATGCTTGTGTGTGTGTGTGTGTGTGTGTGTATGCGTGTGTGTGTGTGTGTGTGTGTGTTGGAGGGCAGGAACGCACAAACATGTGATATCAATGAATAAAAGGCGGTTAAATTAAAGGCGGGTCTGTGTGAGTACATAGCTGCGGTGTGTGTGTTCAACTTGCTTAAACTCGTCATCTCGGCTTGATCTGAAGAAGAGCTCCACCGTCTGTCACGTAAGTGGAGCTAAGATAAACAAAGAGCTGTCGCTCCGCAGGGCGTGGCTCACACGTGAGGTCGCAATTAAAAAGTAGCAGAAGTTCAACTGGATTCACGGTCTGTGTAAACTAAATAGCTGAGAGGAAATGAATTACAATGAAGATGAATCATCTGGTGACAAATTGATGCTTTCATGTGCAGGTTCAATGGTTTTTACAGGTTGTCCCACTAACCAATAATGAAAATATCAGCCTGACAAAAGTAAAGTGAAGGTTCACCACAGGTCCTCTAGACCCAAAAGAAGAGTTGGCATATAATATAAATTAATATATGCATCAGTCAGAAATGCAGCCTAAGCCTTTTTGTCTAAAAATTAAATATGTTACCCTAATCTTTTATGGACAATTGGGGCTGTATGGTGGTGCAAGCTGGAGCAAGAAGGTTGCAGGTTTGAATCCCGGCTGCAGCCGTTCTGCGTGGAGTTAGCATGTTCTCGCCATGCATGTGGGAGTTTAATCCCACTGCTCCTATCAGACTTGATTTGAGCCAGAGGTCTCCCAAGTGTCCCGATTTGAGGCTCAGTCCAAGCCATTCCGTCCAGAGGTTCCTGTGTCTCTGCCTCCCGAGGTCCAGCCTATCCCAAAGGCTCTGCCCGAGGTCCAGCCTACATCAAAGGCTCCACCCGAGGTCCAGCCTACTCCAGAGGCACCGCCCGAGGTCCAGCTTATCCCTGAGGCTCTGCCTGAGGTCCAACCTACTCCAGAGGCTCTGCCCGAGGTACAGCCTACTCCAGATGCTCCGCCCGAGGTCCAGCCTATCTAAGAGGCTCAGCTCGAGGTCCAGCCTATCCCAGAGGCTCCACTCGAGGTCCAGCCAATCCCAGACGCTCCGCCCGAGGTCCAGCCTATCCCAGAGGCTCCACCCGAGGTCCAGCCTACTCCAGAGGCTCCGCCCGAGGTCCAGCTTATCCCTGAGGCTCTGCCTGAGGTCCAACCTACTCCAGAGGCTCTGCCCGAGGTCCAGCCTACTCCAGATGCTCCACCCGAAGTCCAGCCTACCCCAGAGGCTCCGCTCGAGGTCCAGCCTATCCCAGAGGCTCCGCTCGAGGTCCAGCCTATCCCAGAGGCTCCGCCCGAGCTTCAGCCTATCTCAGAGGCTCCCCCCGAGGTCCAGCCTATCCCAGAGGCTCCGCTCAAGGTGCAGCCTATCCCAGAGGCTCCCCCCGAGGTCCAGCCTATCCCAGAGGCTCCACCCGAGGTCCAGCCTATCCCAAAAGCTCCGCTTGAGGTCCAGCCTATCCCAGAGGCTCCGCCCAAGGTCCAGCCTATCCCAGAGGCTCCCCTCGAGGTCCAGCCTATCCCAGAGGCTCCCCTCGAGGTCCAGCCTATCCCAGAGGCTCTGCCCGAGGTCCAGCCTTCTTCAGAGGCTCCACCCGAGGTCCAGCCTACTCCAGAGGTTCCGCCCGAGGTCCTGCCACCTCCACTGGCTCCGCCTGAGGTTAAGCCTATCCCAGATGCTCCGCCCGAGGTCCAACCTACTCCAGAGGCTCCTCCCGAGGTCCCGCCCCCTCCAGTGGCTTCGCCCGAGGTCCTGCCTCCTCCAGTGGCTCAGTCCAAGGTCCTGCCACCTCCATTGGCTCCGCCCGAGGTCCAGCCTGTCCCAGAGGCTCCGCTCGAGGTCCAGCCTATCCCAGAGGCTCCGCTCGAGGTCCAGCCTATCCCAGAGGCTCCGCCCGAGGTCCAGCCTATCCCAGAGGCTCTGCCCGAGGTTCAGTCTATCCCAGAGGCTCCGCTCGAGGTGCAGCCTATCCCAGAGGCTCCGCCCGAGGTCCAGCCTATCCCAGAGGCTCCACCCGAGGTCCAGCCTACTCCAGAGGCTCCGCCCGAGGTCCAACCTACTCCAGAGGCTCTGCCCTAGGTCCAGCCTACTCCAGATGCTCCGCCCGAGGTCTAGCCTATCCCAGAGGCTCCGCTCGAGGTCCAGCCTATCCCAGAGGCTCCGCTCAAGGTCCAGCCTATCCCAGAGGCTCCGCTCGAGGTCCAGCCTATCCCAGAGGCTCCGCCCGAGGTTCCGCCTATCCCAGAGGCTCTGCCCGAGGTTCAGCCTATCCCAGAGGCTCCGCTCGAGGTGCAGCCTATCCCAGAGGCTCCGCCCGAGGTCCAGCCTATCCCAGAGGCTCCACCCGAGGTCCAGCCTACTCCAGAGGCTCCGCCCGAGGTCCAACCTACTCCAGAGGCTCTGCCCTAGGTCCAGCCTACTCCAGATGCTCCGCCCGAGGTCTAGCCTATCCCAGAGGCTCCGCTCGAGGTCCAGCCTATCCCAGAGGCTCCGCTCAAGGTCCAGCCTATCCCAGAGGCTCCGCTCGAGGTCCAGCCTATCCCAGAGGCTCCGCCCGAGGTTCCGCCTATCCCAGAGGCTCTGCCCGAGGTTCAGCCTATCCCAGAGGCTCCGCTCGAGGTGCAGCCTATCCCAGAGGCTCCCCTCGAGGTCCAGCCTATCCCAGAGGCTCTGCCCGAGGTCCAGCCTACTTCAGAGGCTCCACCCGAGGTCCAGCCCCCTCCAGTGGCTTCGCCCGAGGTCCTGCCACCTCCACTGGCTTTGCCTGAGGTTAAGCCTATCCCAGATGCTCCGCCCGAGGTCCAACCTACTCCAGAGGCTCCTCCCAAGGTCCAGCCCCCTCCAGTGGCTTCGCCCGAGGTCCTGCCTCCTACAGTGGCTCAGTCCAAGGTCCTGCCACCTCCATTGGCTCCGCCCGAGGTCCAGCCTATCCCAGAGGCTCCGCTCGAGGTCCAGCCTATCCCAGAGGCTCCGCCCGAGGTTCCGTCTATCCCAGAGGCTCCGCCCGAGGTTCAGCCTATCCCAGAGGCTCCGCTCGAGGTGCAGCCTATCCCAGAGGCTCCGCCCGAGGTCCAGCCTATCCCAGAGGCTCCGCCCGAGGTCCAGCCTACTCCAGAGGCTCCGCCCGAGGTCCAGCCTACTCCAGAGGCTCCGCCCGAGGTCCAGCCTACTCCAGAGGCTCCGCCCGAGGTCCAACCTACTCCAGAGGCTCCGCCCGAGGTCCAGCCTACTCCAGATGCTCCGCCCGAGGTCTAGCCTATCCCAGAGGCTCCGCTCGAGGTCCAGCCTATCCCAGAGGCTCCGCTCGAGGTCCAGCCTATCTCAGAGGCTCCGCCCGAGGTTCAGCCTATCCCAGAGGCTCCCCCCGAGGTCCAGCCTATCCCAGAGGCTCCCCCCGAAGTCCAGCCTATCCCAAAGGCTCCGCTCGAGGTGCAGCCTATCCCAGAGGCTCCGCCCAAGGTCCAGCCTATCCCAGAGGTTCCGCCCAAGGTCCAGCCTATCCCAGAGGCTCCCCTCGAGGTCCAGCCTATCCCAGAGGCTCCCCTCGAGGTCCAGCCTATCCCAGAGGCTCTGCCCGAGGTCCAGCCTACTTCAGAGGCTCCACCCGAGGTCCAGCCCCCTCCAGTGGCTTCGCCCGAGGTCCTGCCACCTCCACTGGCTCCGCCTGAGGTTAAGCCTATCCCAGATGCTCCGCCCGAGGTCCAACCTACTCCAGAGGCTCCGCCCGAGGTCCAGCCTATCCCAGAGGCTCCGCCCAAGGTCCAGCCTATCCCAGAGGCTCCGCCCGAGGTCCAGCCTACTCCAGAGGCTCCGCCCGAGGTCCAGCCTACTCCAGAGGCTCCGCCCAGGTCCAGCCCCCTCCAGTGGCTTTGCCCGAGGTCCTGCCTCCTCCAGTGGCTCAGTCCAAGGTCCTGCCACCTCCATTGGCTCCGCCCTAGGTCCAGCCTACTCCAGATGCTCCGCCCGAGGTCCAGCCTGTCCCAGAGGCTCCGCTCGAGGTCCAGCCTATCCCAGAGGCTCCGCCCGAGGTCCCGCCTATCCCAGAGGCTCTGCCCGAGGTTCAGCCTATCCCAGAGGCTCCGCTCGAGGTGCAGCCTATCCCAGAGGCTCCGCCCGAGGTCCAGCCTTCTCAGAGGCTCCACCCGAGGTCCAGCCTACTCCAGAGGCTCCGCCCGAGGTCCAACCTACTCCAGAGGCTCCGCCCTAGGTCCAGCCTACTCCAGATGCTCCGCCCGAGGTCCAGCCTATCCCAGAGGCTCCGCTCAAGGTCCAGCCTATCCCAGAGGCTCCGCTCGAGGTCCAGCCTATCCCAGAGGCTCCGCTCGAGGTCCAGCCTATCCCAGAGGCTCCGCCCGAGGTTCCGTCTATCCCAGAGGCTCCGCCCGAGCTTCAGCCTATCTCAGAGGCTCCCCCCGAGGTCCAGCCTATCCCAGAGGCTCCGCTCGAGGTTCAGCCTATCCCAGAGGCTCCGCCCAAGGTCCAGCCTATCCCAGAGGTTCCGCCCAAGGTCCAGCCTACTCCAGAGGCTCCCCCCGAGGTCCAACCTACTCCAGAGGCTCTGCCCTAGGTCCAGCCTACTCCAGAGGCTCCGCCCGAGGTCCAGCCTATTCCAGATGCTCCGCCCGAGGTCTAGCCTATCCCAGAGGCTCCGCTCGAGGTCCCGCCTATCCCAGAGGCTCCACCCGAGGTCCAGCCTACTCCAGAGGCTCCGCCCAAGGTCCAACCTACTCCAGAGGCTCTGCCCTAGGTCCAGCCTACTTCAGAGGCTCCACCCGAGGTCCAGCCTACTCCAGAGGTTCCGCCTGAGGTCCAGCCTATCCCTGAGGCTCCACCCAAAGTCCAGCCTACTCCAGATGCTCCGCCTGAGGTCCAACCTACTCCAGAGGTTCCGCCCGAGGTCCAGCCCCCTCCAGTGGCTTCGCCCGAGGTCCTGCCACCTCCACTGGCTCTGCCCGAGGTTAAGCCTATCCCAGAGGCTCCGCTCGAGGTCCAGCCTATCCCAGAGGCTCCGCTCGAAGTCCAGCCTATCCCAGAGGCTCCGCCCGAGGTTCCGCCTATCCCAGAGGCTCCGCCCGAGGTTCAGCCTATCCCAGAGGCTCCGCTCGAGGTGCAGCCTATCCCAGAGGCTCCGCCCGAGGTCCAGCCTATCCCAGAGGCTCAACCCGAGGTCCAACCTACTCCAGAGGCTCTGCCCGAGGTCCAGCCTACTCCAGATGCTCCGCCCGAGGTCCAGCCTATCCCAGAGGCTCCGCCCGAGGTCCAGCCTATCCCAAAGGCTCCGCTCGAGGTGCAGCCTATCCCAGAGGCTCCGCCCAAGGTCCAGCCTATCCCAAAGGTTCCACCCAAGGTCCAGCCTATCCCAGAGGCTCCGCTCGAGGTCCAGCCTATCCCAGAGGCTCTGTCCAAGGTCCAGCCTACTTCAGAGGCTCCACCCGAGGTCCAGCCTACTCCAGAGGCTCCGCCTGAGGTCCAGACTATCCCTGTGGCTCCACCCGAAGTCCAGCCTACTCCAGATGCTCCGCCCGAGGTCCAACCTACTCCAGAGGCTCCGCCCGAGGTCCAACCTATCCCAGAGGTTCCACCCAAGGTCCAGCCTATCCCAGAGGCTCCGCTCGAGGTCCAGCCTATCCCAGAGGCTCTGCCCAAGGTCCAGCCTACTTCAGAGGCTCCACCCGAGGTCCAGCCTACTCCAGAGGCTCCGCCTGAGGTCCAGCCTATCCCTGAGACTCCACCCGAAGTCCAGCCTACTCCAGATGCTCCGCCCGAGGTCCAACCTACTCCAGAGGCTCCGCCCGAGGTCCAGCCCCCTCCAGTGGCTTTGCCCGAGGTCCTGCCTCCTCCAGTGGCTCAGTCCAAGGTCCTGCCACCTCCACTGGCTCCGCCCGAGGTCCAGCCGTTTCCAGAGGTTCCTGCCGAACCCCGGCCATTGGTTTAAAGCAGCAGCTGAGCATTCAGCAGTAGCTTCCACCAGCTCACGGAGATCCTGTTCACCAACACCTAGAGTCGCTCTTTCAGACCCATTGCCTCTCAACACTTAGTTACTGTTTTGTTTTAATGCATCTTTCATATTTTGCTGTTGTTGTATCAGTTTATCTTGTGCAGCTCTTTGGTGATCTTCCGGTTTTTTATGTTAAAAAAGAAATTGACGTGAGAAAAAGTTTCTTGCTCAGTAATAAAACATCTGTGTGACTGGTACTGCATAAAACTGTATAGATGTCCTCTTTATAAATCAAAATAAGCATCACAGTCAGAAGCAAAGCTTAGCAAACATCAGTTAGTTAGACTTTTCACCAGATTTAAAAGACCTTCACGCAGGACCTGTTCATCACTTTCATGAAATCGTACGGTAATAAACATCCTGTTTTCAAAAGTAAAAGTTAGCTAGAGGATGGCTTTGATGGTTCACTGAAATAAAAATAAACCTTATGAATGTATTTTATTTAGAAGACCCTTTCAGGGCATCATGGGTCACGGTCATGGAGCAAACTGATCCCAGCATAGAAGCTTGAAGCCCATTTTAAAGTCCATGTTGCAGGTACTTGGTGGGACAGAAATCCAGAGGAGAAGCAGCTGAATGCTCTAGCTCAGGCATGGGCAACTCTATATCCAACATGTTTTACTTGTTTCCCTGCTCCAACATAGTTGATTTACCTGTTCAGCAGCTCACCAGGCTCTGCAGAAGCCTGTAAATCACCTGCAGATTAAAACCAGGAGTGGTAAAGCAGGGAAACTACTAAAAAATCTGGGGGAAGGGAGTTGTCCACTCCTGCTCTAGCTATTGTAGGGGTCAGGTGGGCTGGTGGAGCAGTGAGGAGGACAGATCAGGATCAGGGTGACTTGAATATCCATTTACTTATACATTTATTTTCTGATCTGTATTTTATTGTTTTTAATGCACTCTGTTGTTATTGTTTATCTGTTCAGCACTTTGGCTAGCTGCCATGCTGTTTTTAAATGTGCTATAGAAATAAAACTGGAATGGAATTAACTTGAATAAGTTCTCAGGTATGAAGAAGATGGGGTTTGGATGGTCACATGACTAAAAACTATAAATAACAGTTTCCTTTGGTCTGAATCAGTTGAAGAGTTTGTGACCTCGTGGCTTTTTAGACCTGTTTTAAATGCCCCTATAACAACACACATCAACACCATGTTGGAGCAGATGGAGGGAGACTAGGTGTCTTCTCACACCCCTGTTCTCGGTTTGCTGCTCAGGGCTGGAGGCTAGGAGTGGGAGCTGGCCGTCTGGTCGGGGTCTGGGGTGGTGGGTCACTTTGCTCTGCGTTGGACGGGGTTACCTGCTCATCATCACCGCAGCATGAACGGGACCATCTCTGGTGTCCAGGAATGATTGTGCCCTCTGTGCAGCAGTATCGGACCAGAGTGTGTATGGGGAGTGTGAGTGGGTGTATTACGTGCATTCTTGTGTGTCTAGGTTGAATATGTTTTTGAGTGAGCATGAGAGTGGGAGTGTGTGACTGTGTTTGTGTGTGACTGCATATCTGTCAGGTAGAGTCTTGGACTCCTCCCCTCTTCTGGGAAATCTTGTGGCACTACAACATCTTGACCTACCCTCCCCCTGCCACATTTCTTGCTGGTGGGTGGTACCTCGCTCTGCTTGCATATTTGCAGATCTCGTATCTGGGGCTGGAAGTTTTGGCATCTGCCGGCTCGCTCCCAGTGGCTGCCTGGTGGGGCCTGGGACCCTGGGCTCTGTCGGGTCTCCACCAGGGTCTGGGTGCCCTTAGGTCTTGGGCTGCTGAGGTCTGAACTTGGCCTGCCCTGGTGTGGGCAGCTATGGGCGGGGCCAAGGGGCTTGTCGGGATGAACACCTGGGCCTATGGCATGGCTACTGGTTGCCCCTAGTGCCGGTGATCCTCTGCACCTCTCAGTGTGTGTGGTGTGTGTGTGTGGGGGGGGGGGCTAAATTTGACAAAAAATTTATCAATTTTTTATGACAGCTCTCTTTTATTACACTTGAAAATTGTGCATGATCTTATCTTAATATGTTTATGAAGTCCATGCACCTAACATCTTCATCACTTGTAAAAATCACCCTCTAATATCTCCTGTTCCAACTGAAAATGCAGTTGAGCCATAATTTTCCATTTAGTCAGAGCAAACATAAACTAGTTCACTTCTACAGACTGGTGGTGGACACCAGTGGTTAGGGATGCTGTCAAGCTGAAGAAAGAGTCCTATTAGGTGTTTTTGGCCTGTCGGACTCCGGCGGCAGCTGATAGGTACTGGCAGTCCAAGCGGAATGCGGCTCAGGTGGTCGCAGAGGCAAAAACCCGGGCATGGGAGGAGTTCGGTGAGACCATGGAACAAGACTTCCGTACGGCTTTGAAGAGATTCTGGACCACCATCCGGCGCCTCAGGAAGGGAAAGCAGTGCACTACCAACACTGTTTACAGTGGGGAGGGTGTGCTGCTGACCTCGACTCGGGACGTTGTGAATCGGTGGGCCGAGTACTTCGAAGACCTCCTCAATCCCACTGGCACGTCTTCCAGGGTGGAAGCAGAGTCTGGGGACTTTGGGTTGGGCTCTCCAATCTCTGGAGCCGAGGTCACTGAGGTGGTCAAAAAACTCCTCAGTGGAAAGGCTCCGGGGTTGGATGAGATTTCCTTAAGGCTCTGGATGTTGTGGGGCTGTGTTGGTTGACTCGGCTTGTCAATATCGCGTGGACATCGGGGGAAGTTCCACTGGACTGGCAGACCGGGGTGGTGGTCCCCCTATTTAAAAAGGGGGACTGCAGGGTGTGTTCCAACTATTCAATTCAATTCAATTCAGTTTATTTCTATAGCGCCAAATCACGACGAGAGTCGTCTCAAGGCACTTCACAAAGTAAACATTCCAATACAGTTCATTAAGCCAATCAGTAAAAAAGTTTCCTATATAAGGAACCCAGCAGATTGCATCAAGACACTGACTGTGTGTTGATACAATCCTCATACTAAGCAAGCACGTAGCGACAGTGGGAAGGAAAACTCCCTTTTAACAGGAAGAAACTTCCAGAGGATCCTGGCTCAGTATGAGCAGCCATCCGCTACGACTCACTGGGGATTGAGAAGACAGAGCAGGCACAGGCACACACACACACACACACACACACACGCACACGCACACACACGCACACACACACACACACACACACACACACACACACACACCATATAGATCAAGTAGTGTTTCTATGGCTACACTGTGATTTCTTAGTAGAAGTTCTATTTAGTAAGAGAAACTTTATTGTCTTTATCTGAGTGAATCTATAGTTAAGTCAACAGGTGAACTAATAGCACATTCTATGTTAAAAAAGTGAGATGTAATATCAAGAGAGGGAGAATGTTAAGTGGTTGGCAGCAGTGTGCCAGCCGATGTCCCCCTCCATGAGGCCACCACAGCTCAGCAGAACGCCAGTGTAGCTTCTTCTGGGGAGAAAAACACTTAGAGAGAAAATAAAGTTAACAGCTGAAATAACAGGAAATAATGCAATTAGAGAGTGGTGGTAGAAGAGAGTAGCAGAGTGTGGAAAGTGGTCAGTATGTCCTCCAGCAGTCTAAGCCTATAGCAGCATAACTACAGAGATAACTCAGGATAACCTAGCCTTTCAGATGGAGGCATGTGGGAGGCAGGGCCAGGGAGAAAAGTCTTTAACGACTGTAGTCCCCTCAGTACACTCCACCTCCCTCTGCTCCCCACTCGTCTAAACCTGGGCTAACATCAGAATTTAACCATAAGCCCTATCAAATAGAAAAGTTTTGAGCCTAGTCTTAAAAGTAGACAAGGTGTCTGCCTCACGGACTAAAGCTGGGAGCTGGTTCCACAGTAGAGGAGCCTGATAGCTAAAAGATCTGCCTCCCATCCTACTTTTAGATATTCTAGGAACCACCAGTAAACCTGCAGTCTGAGAGCGAAGTGCTCTGTTAGGAACATATGGAACAATCAGATCACTGATGTATGATGGAGCTTGTTTATTAAGAGCTTTATATGTGAGAAGGAGGATCTTAAAATCTATTCTGAATTTAACAGGCAGCCAATGTAGGGAAGCTAAAACAGGAGAGATGTGGTCTCTCTTTTTAATTCTCATCAGAACTCTAGCTGCAGCATTTTGGACCAGCTGAAGACTTTTGACTACATTCTGTGGACCTCCTGATAGTAATGAATTGCAGTAATCCAACCTTGAGGTAATAAATTCATGAACCAGTTTTTCAGCATCACTCCTGGAAAGGATGCTTCTAATCTTAACAATATTCCGAAGGTGGAAAAAGGAAATCCTACAAACCTGTTTAACGTGGGATTTGAATGACATGTCCTGGTCAAAGATTACACCGAGGTTCTTTACTTTGTTCTCGGAGGCTAATTTAATACCGTTTAGATCAGGTGACAGACTAAGCAGTTTCCTTTTCTGAGGTTCTGGTCCAAAGATGATAACTTCAGTCTTGTCTGGATTTAACAGTAGAAAGTTTAGAGTCATCCAGATTTTTATGTCTTCAAGACAAGCCTGTAGTCTACCTAACTGATTAGGTACATCAGGGTTTATGGATAAATATAACTGAGTATCATCAGCATAACAGTGGAAGTTTATCCCATGTTGTCTAATGATTTTACCAATTGGAAGCATATACAGTGAAAAGAATTGGTCCAAGTAATGAACCCTGTGGTACTACAGGGGGGATCACACTCCTGAGCCTCCCTGGTAAGGTCTATTCAGGGGTTCTGGAGAGGAGGGCCCGTCGGATAGTCAAATCTCGGATTCAGGAGGAGCAATGTGGTTTTCGTCCTGGCCGTGGAACACTGGACCAGCTCTATACCCTTGGGGGGGTCCTGGAGGGTGCGTGGGAGTTCGCCCAACCAATCTACATGTGTTTTGTGGATTTGGAGAAGGCGTTCGACCGTGCCCCTCGGGTGGCCCTGTGGGGGGTACTCTGGGAGTATGGGGTACCAGGCCCCTTGATACGGGCTGTTAGGTCCCTGTACGACCAGTGTCAGAGCTTGGTCCACATTGCCGGCAGTAAGTCGGGCTCGTTTCTGGTGAGACTCCGCCAAGGCTGCCCTTTGTCACCGATTCTGTTCATAACTTTTATGGAATGAGAATCAGCTCCTCTAAATGCGAGACCATGGTCTTGAGTCGGAAAAGGGTAGAATGCCTTCTCCAGGTCAGGGACGAGGTCCTGCCCCAAGTGGAGGAGTTCAAGTATCTTGGGGTCTTGTTCACGATTGAGGGAAGGGTGGAGCGTGAGATTGACAGGCGGATTGGTGCTGCGTCTGCAGTGATGCGGGCGTTGTACCGGTCTGACGTGGTGAAGAGAGAGCTGAGCCGAAAGGCCGGTCGATCTACGTTCCTACCCTCACCTATGGTCACGAGCTTTGGGTAGTGACCGAAAGAACGAGATTGCGGATACAAGCGGCTTAAATCAGTTTTCTCCGCAGGGTGGCTGGGCTCTCCCTTAGAGATAGGGTGAGAAGCTCGGTCATCCGGGAGGGGCTCGGAGTAGACCCGCTGCTCCTCCACATCAAGAGGAGCCAGTTGAGGTGGCTCGGGGATCTGGTTAGGATGCCTCCTGGACGCCTCCCTGGTGAGGTTTTCCGGGCACGTCCAACCGGGAGGAGACCCAAAGGAAGACCCAGGATACGCTGGAGGGACTATACCTCTCGGCTGGCCAGGGAACGCCTTGGGATTCCCCCGGAGGAGCTGGCCCAAGTGACTGGGGAGAGGGAAGTCTGGGCCTCCCTCCTTAAGCTGCTGCCCCCGCGACCCGACTCCGGATAAGCGAATGAAAATGGATGGATGGATGGATGGATGGATGGATGGATGGATGGATGGATGGATGGATGGATGGATGGATGGATGGATGGATGGATGGATGGACTTCTACAGACCTGCCTGCACCACACCCCCACCCTGTGTGTGCAAGAGCAGGCAGCGTGCACCTCCCCTCAAGCATTTTCAATGCATGTTTATGGCCGAAGACTAAATATGTCACACAAAGTCATTGAATATCTTAGACAGACCGTAGAACACCAGCATGTGCAGCACATGTGGAATAAAACATGTATGTTGGCGATATAAAGACAGTCAGCAGTCGGCATGCGCCAACTTCCTGTTTCAGTCAGTGTGTGCGGTGCTGCACCGTGAGAACGGAGGCATCATTCAGCTCTGCCTCCAGTCTGGTTCTCCTGGACCTTGCAGCCCGGTGCAGGCAGTTGGTGTGAGTCCTCGGGGGCTGGGGTGGCCTGGCTCCGGGCTGGCCTACATGGGGTGGTGATAGTGTACTGGGCTGGGAGCTCCTGGCTTGGCATTCCCTCTGGCTGAGAGCAGGTATTCCATCATTCTCTAGCTGCCTCCCCTTCCGCCCCTGGCTCCCGTCATTCCTCTGGGCTCAATGGTTAGAGTCCATCTACTGGGGACCTTCAGCTGCTGGGGCATGCGTGGCCTCCTTGACTTGGGTAAGAAGACGGCGCCTGTGCTCGGCTCTGCCGCTGTTATTAGTGGTGTCTAAGCAAATGTGTCTGTTATTTCAGAAACATATTAAAGTCAACTGTGCAACAGGAGAAGTATCCCACATTTTTCCTGTTGTTGAGTAAAACAGGCAAGGCATGGCACCCAGACAATCCATTCTTCAACTAACAGACCAGGACAGGTTACAAAAAAGAGCCATAAGGTCACAATGAGGTCAATGATGGGGTCAAATTGGTCACAGCTGCATTCTTGTATGGTGGTTTGTGTTGATACGTGGGCTGAAGAGCTGTATGGCTGTCTGGACTCCCGGTCTGTGAATCCAAACAGCGAAGGGTCAGGACCTCATCATATTTGTTCTGCACCATAATAAGTGTCACCGTGGTAGTCACAGCCAAGCAGGACCAGGCATAACTGACTCTGGAATGACAACAAATTCAGCCCCAGAGGTTTTCTGACCAATTTGTTGGTATTTTCCCAAAGCCAGGCTTAGCTGATGACACAGGCCGTTTAACTCCTTTGGACTTCTACTTTGTGTTATTGTCCTCACTGTCCCCAGTTCCACAACCCTACTGGACCAACTCAGTCCAGTCCAGCTTTGTCCTGGATATGACTGGCTGATATTTCTCCAGCTCATTTAAGAACCAAAAGGAAAACAAACAAAAAAAGCCCAAACAAACAATCTTACAAGATTTAAAAGGATTTTATTTTCATGGAAGGTTTTATTTTTGTGTGCAAGTTACAGTAGTCAGGATGGAGAGATGTTCAGCAAAAAGGACAAGCTTCTTCTGGGTTAACAGAAATACGCACCCAGACATAGATCAAACCGATCAGCTTGGTCTCAGGAAACCAGCCCTCCCCCATCCCTGCTCTCTGATTGGCTGATATCTAAACATGCCTAATAACTGAAGTGAAGCTGAAATGGAGTTCAATTGTCAAAGTTAGCAGAATGTGAAAAAATAATGAGGATTTAACAGAAAGCACCACTATCACCAAGTTAATCAGAACAGCAGATCTGGGTCTCCTCCCAGTGGTCAGAAGAGCTCCAGGAAAAGGCAACCAGGAGGTATAAGAGGTCAGAACCACCTTAGCTGACACCTGTAGATGACTCCGAGCTCCCCCTGGATGACAGAGCTCCTGAGCCCAGCTATCCTATGAAGGAAGATCATTTCAGCTGCTTAAATTCAGAACGTCGTTCTTTCTGTCTTGATCCAGATCTCATGACCAGCTGAGGTTTTAGAAAGACCAGACAAATCCAGGTCAGCTCTTCCATCACTACAGACTGGTTCAACTTCCTCATAACTGCAGACTAAGCCCATGAACCTCATTTATAAAACTTTGCATAAAATCTTTACTAAAACACTACTTTAGCCCAGCAAAACTATTTACTTACGTAAAGTAATTTTCCGACGTATAAAACTCTGCGTACACACAGCTGTATGCAATTCCTGCTTTATAAATGACACCTGTTCTAGAAATGTGCTCAGGTGTTTTTGAATGATATCCCACTTCCTACACACCGTCATGAATCGTCATCCTCTGCATAAGCCAGCTGATTTGTGGCATTTCACATATCATGGTGTTGGATTATTTGTGTGACATCTGACCTGGGTCACTCTGCTCCAGGTTTCTGTCTAACTATTATCACTTGGTTCATTTTTTAAACACAGATCAAGAGTTGTTTTTACCTTTATCTTGCTGACGTTTCGGCCGGATCAGTTCTGACCAAGCTGCAGCGAACCTGATCACGGACCAAAAACCAACAAATTAGTGCACAAAACCCGACTTCACATGTCAAAAACCACAATCTCACACAATCACAAAGCCGGCACAAACACAGGTGAGAAAAAGAACATCTCATATGAAATGTTCTAACACACACACACACACACACACACACCATTTTTACCTGTAATGATTTATCTCTCAACAGACTCACCTTTGTCAGCTGATAAGAATCAACTCCTGACAAAATCACCAAAATTCTGTAAAACACAAGATTCTCCAGATTTATCAGCTCTTCTGCCGTTTATTTAAAACCTTCAGGAGAATCTGTCAGCAGCCTGGAAAACACATCTGACCTGAGTCTGACCCAGGCCGGACCTGTTGCTTGTAGTGGCAGCGCTTTGCATGACTGCTTCTTACAGTGTATCCGTCTGTCCCTGCTGTAAAAGCAGAGCGCTCTGTCTGTGTGGTGGTGTTGTTGCTGAGTGCAGTGACCTGAGGTTACACTCTCCCTGTCCCTGTTGGAGTAAATATCGCTCTATTAGTAACAAGTTATCTGAACGCTCTGATCTCAGACCTGCTGGAAGCTTTTAGGGCGGCAAAGGAGCAGTTCCAACCTTAACCCTAAAAAAGCAACTAAATGTGTCTGTAAGTCATCTGATCAAGTATCTCACATTGGTGTCATAATCAGAATAAACAGGTTCAGCTCTCCTTACATCCCACTGGCAGCTTTCACTGCCCCTTTACCTTCTAAATGTCTCTCATAGCAGAAACAACTTCAACTAATTCAGCTTAAATGTGGTTGCAGAGTTTATTTCAACATGTTTATATCCTTGTCCGTTCACAGTACCTCAGTAATCTTCCGTAGTGGCCCGGATTAGCCCAAATGAGTGATAATTGTTTTATGTAATGATTAGGGGTGGGACGCGATTAAAAAAATTAATCTAATTAATTAGAGGCTTTGTAATTAATTAATCTTGATTAATCGCATTTTAATCATTCAAGGACATTTGCCCCGAAAGCAATTTTTTAAAATTAAAAATAATGAGACAGAGAATCAAACAATAGTTGTTGACATTATTATTGTAAACACAAGCCAAGCCAAGGTTCTTGTCACAGTTCGTCTCCCCAGCTTCAGTTCTGTGTCCTGTGTGTTAATTGATCCCACCTGCCTCTCGTTTCCTTAATCACCTGTGTGCCCTGCTCCTCATGTATTTAAGCCCTGTGTGTCTCTTCAGTTTTGTCGGTTCATTGTTAGTGGTCAGCGTTTGCGCTGTGCCTGGGTTAATTAAAGACTTCAAAACTACCGTTTGCCTGCTGGAGATCAATCACCTGCACTTTGGGTCCACACCACTCCTCAAAACGTGACAGAATGAACCGACCTCCCAAAGGACCCAGCAGTGAGATTCTGCCCTGGGAGCACCTGCTCCAGTGGCTCTCCCCAAACCACCGGCTGCCTGACTCCTCTCCTCCTCCACAGCGGCACCGCAGACGTCGCTGCCGCCAACCCTCCACTTCAGCAGTCCGGCCTGCTAGTCCCAGACCGGATGGAGGTTTCTGGTGGGAGGAACTGCAGGACCGGTCCAGCTTCATCGGCACCAGACTGGCAGTGTGTTCCCCGGGGGTTGGTCCACGGTGTTGGGAGCGTGTTCAGGCTCCGCCGCCGTCTCCCCCGCCACTTCCTGAACAGCGCTGCAGGCGCGGCGCAGCCCCTCCTGACGTCAGCTCCAGCTCTCCGGTGGGTCTGCGCAACCGGCCTGATGTCTCCCCTCCAGAACCCTCCTCCTCACCTTCGGAGATACAGAGGGGATCCAGACAATGGCGCTGGCCCTCCAAAGCTGTGCCACCTGGCACAGAGTCCCAGTTTCAGCTGCCCCCACCAGTCCAGCCGGTTCTGGACCAGGGGACCGAGCCTGGGGACAACCAAGCAGAGTTCGCTCGCCTGCAAGCCGAGGTGGTCCTGCTACAGGCCCTCGCCAACCTCCAGGTGTTCCGGATTAAGACTCTCTCTCCCCTGGTTCACCAGTTGGCTCGGGAGGTCTAGGCGCTCCCTCCGGCTCCAGCAGCGGAACCCCCGCTCTCTCCAGCCAGGTGAGGTAGTTGATGATCCATGCGGTAAGATGTTCGTCCACTCCTGCACCCCTCATCTTCTGCTGCAGTAAACACGGCTGGATGGTGTTGAAGGCACTCGAGCGGACACTCAAACAGTAAAACCAAGCATAAAAAAGGTTATTGTCCAAAGGCCAAATCATAAAAGTGATTCTTCAGTCTAGACTAAAAGACAGAGACCGTTGAGGATATATATTGGGGGGTTTAAACCACCAAATAGTTCCCGAGCGCAGCCACAGCTGCAGCTCACCACTCCCCACCACAGGGATGGGTAAATACGGAGATGTAATTTCACCATTATGTGATGGATTCCAAGGGGGGAGTCGAGGTCTGATCTGTGAGAGCAGAGGGTAGATGTCCCTGAGACGTGGAGGGAGCTGAGCATGGATGAGGATTACTTTGGGTTTGAAGAGCACGCAGATGAGAGGCGAGGCTGAGGAAGGCAGGCAGGCGGCTGAGAGCTGATGGCTAGGGAAACAGACAGCAAAACGTGCAGGCGTGGAGACTTGGTGGTTTGCTGAGGGTTGTGGTGGTGGAGGCGAGAGAACCTGGAGGCAACGAGAGGCGAGGCGTAACTAGAAGGTAGAAACATAAACTGTGGCAAATAACAAGGCTTAGTGGTGAGAGTTCACCCAACACAAGTTTGGTACCAGTGTGAGTAATCATCCAGCGTCAAATGAGTGTCTCACTGCTTAAATCCCCTGGTTAGGTTGATGACAACCAGCTACAGCTGGGAGCTCACAGACACGCCCACCTGCCCACCTACGTTTCCATTAAAGAAAAGACAAAATTCACAATAGTCATTGAAATAATTAGAAACTCAAAAGATAAACAAATAGAAAAATGCTAAATTATAATTAAGCAAAAATAATTAGAAAGGGTTATTGTCATTGCATAATAACAGAATGTGCAGCTGGCACAACAAAATTGCAAAGCTGCTGAACAAAATGAATAATTGTAAAGGAACACGCTGCAGTCTTGTCTTGCTTTTAGCACCCCCTAGAGTCCGTTTTATTTCACTGTCATAAAAGCAAAACTGTTGTATTCTCCTCGCTGTGCGTTGGTCTTTTTAACACCTTAATCTAACAGCTGAAATATCTCCTCAGCCATCACTAAATCAAACAAATCAGCTGTGTTCATGATCTAAAACATGCAGGAAGCAGACTGCAGCGCTAGCATGTCGGCTAGCCACTTTACTATTGACTAACAGAGTTCCTGGTGACCAAGATCCTGAGAGGAGGAATCATGTGACCACAGGTAAAGGCTAGCATGTTGGCAAACCTAAATGTGTATTCAGAGTGCTGGGTGATCACAGACAGGCAATTATTCTACAAGCTATGAGCAGCGCCGGCTAGCCGACAGGACCGTGGCCTGGAGCGCCGGCTGGCGGCACCAGCTGGCTGGCAGTGCTGCTCAGTGGCAGCCAGGACCATGCAGTGCACTGAGGATTTGATGGTGTATGATACAAGGATGCAAGGACCTTGAGTGAAGATGAGCATTTGCCAGGTAAGAGAGCTTATGTGGGTCTTAGGGTGAGTGTATGATCAGTGACGGAACGGGACGTGATCACTGCCGCCTGATAGTTAGAAATAATTACAAACCCAGGGAAAGCTAAAGCATGCACAAACAAAACATATTAAAGTTGTAATTACAAGCGGAATAGGATGATCGTTAGGTCTGCATCCAATCGGAATCCTTATTGGTCTCTGAGCTCTCGTGATTCAGATATGTCCTGATGTTGACTCTTGTTTGTAGGGCTGCAACAACGAATCGATAAATAAATGAGTTGGCAACGCGTTGTGTTGTGCAACTTTTTTTCCGTGTCGTGCAACCTTTATTTAACAGTCAATGCGCGCAGCTCACCTGTAGGCCGCAGCAGCAGCACAGCAGACCGAGGCAGATCAGAACGAGAGAAAGCCGGTGTTTCGATGAGGAACGGCCGACACACTTAGAACATGGACATAGATGTCGCACGTGCGATGAAAAAAACGCTCTGTGTGATAAACTATCTTTAGACGTAACACTCGTGTGACATCTTTTCAAGTTAGTTTTTTCCCCAACCCACCAGACGTTTATTGAACAAATGTAAGTTATTTGTTTTTGTGTAAGGAAGATGCTTTTTACTGGCGCACAATGTGGTAATCTAGGTGCTGTGGAGGAAAATAGAGAAACCAGCAAAGACAGAAATGGTCCAAAGTTTGGGATCAAACGCTCAGCTACGGGCAGATTGGCTAATGCTAAAGCTAGCAGACTGACGCCGTGGGTTCCAACAAAAAAAAACATGATGATCACGAAACTAAGAATGACTAAAATCTAAAATCAGAAGAAAAGTCTACACCATCCTGTTTATTCTTAGCTGTAGTGCTATGGAGCAGAGCTCAAACAAACAAACAAACAAACAAAAACAAATGAATAGAAAATTCACAGAGACTGGTTTAAAGTGTGCAGGTGTTACAGAAATGATTTAGTTACCACGATGACGAGTCCTTCCCTCAGGCTGGCAATGAATAATAGTTATTATGGGTTATTTGTCTTGTGGCGTTCTGGTCCTGCAACCTGTGGTTCATTTATTCATTTGCTCTGTCATTTTAACCAAACGTCATTTTGAACAAACTTTCTTTGACCCTAAACAGTTGTAGCTGTTTGTGAACGATATTTCCAGGTTGCTGCTGCCTAAAGCGTCAGATCAGACCTGAGAGGGTTCCTCAGCACACGCTGTAATCAGACAGATCACCGTGTTTATGTGTGGGTCCGGCTCTGTCATCGCTCTGCAAACTCACACTTAAAAAATAGTTTGGAAAATTAAAAACAACAGGACTTAGTTTGGGTGAAACGTTCTATTCAAAGGCATTTTTTCTTAATTTTAAACGGTCAATAACCATATAGGTGCCTGAACGATAGAAGGAAAAGATCTGGCAACTAAAACAGCTGATGAGTTTTTTTAATGTTTTAACAAATCAGCTGTTCTGATGAAAACATTTGATTCGGATCAGTCGGCTCAGCGTCTTTTGTTTTCTATGCAAACGCTGAGTCATGCTTCTAACTAGTCAAAATTTTATTTCACAGATAAGAACTTTTATTTTATTTATTTAACTTTCTCACAAGTCAGTTTTTGCAGTGTAGGAAAAGCTGGTGTAACACCACAGGAAATGTTCTCCCTCTCCATAGGCATGAGTTCACATGTATTGCTAGAACACCTGAGGGATGAAGATATAAGGTCACACATCACTGCAGATAAACAATTCCTACTAATGCATCAGAAGTTTATGTCTAACCAGTTTAGCTGCTGTGGCTGATTTACATCAAAATAATTTAAGAACTGCAACTCTGGTGTTAGAGATGAACTGGAGGGGTAGCAGCATTATTGTTGCTATTAGGATAAATTAGCATTGGCTACAGAAATTTGTTACGTTCGAAGAGTTATTCTGGTGAGTAAATATTAATATTTATTGATGCACGCAGTAGCAGTAGCAGTAGTAGTAGCGCTGTAAAATATGTGTGCAACATCCTGGTAAAACACTGTTTCTATGACAAAATATACAAACATCTACATGGATGAATGATGCTGCTAACTAACAATATAGTTAACTTCTTAACAAAACATTTCCTGGTGAACCGCTGGTTATTCCTCAACATCTGAACCAACCAATCAGCAAGCAGCTTATTATCATATTCATGTCCTGGCCGAGTGGGCGGGGTCAACAGCTCTTTTCACAGCAAGGCTGGTTTAGGGGTTTTAGAATGGCCAGTATCAGGGCTGCTGGGACAGATGAAAGCCTAAAGAACATTTCTTTTGTTTTAGATTGTTGATTAACTGCATTCTTGCACCCCTTTAATATTTATGTCCTGGCCGAGTGGGTGAAGTAAACCAGACTTTCCATTGTAGAGCTTTATTATGGGGTTGTGTCTGGACAATAATCAAGGCTCCTGGGCCATTGTGAGCCTCAACAAAGTTTCATGTGCTTTACAGAGGCTGAAAAAACAGTTTCTAATTGTAAAAAAAAGCTCTTTAAGAAATGTTTTCTTAGATGATTATACGATTTTTATGCTTAATTTAAAGATACAATATGTTAGAATTCTACAGTGAAATAATCACAAAGCAGTCTATCAATCATGTTGGAAGGAAGGTTACATTTAAACAAATTTCATTCTCAGCCGGCTGGGAGGTTGTCAGTTTTTCTCTATTAAAAAACAAGAAGGCGGGATGTAGTTACTGTTAACACTCTGTGAGTTTGTGAGGTTGGAGAATCATGCAGCAAGCTAACGCTGCATCGCAGGCATTTGTAGTGCGACAACAGAAGGCAAAAGCTCCAGAGCTGTTACAAGAACCAAAGCCAGTAAACAGGAGCGACCCAGAAGTTATTCCCCTAAGAAGCCACGGCATGTTTTTGTTTTACTTAGAGTAAAACAATTTGACTTATTGCAAGGATAAAGATTCTGATATGTAGGACATCTTTTTCAAAAACTGATAAATGACCCTCACTTGTATAGCACCGTTCAGAGTCAGAGGACTCCAAAGCGCTTTACACTACAGTGTATCATTTATCTATTCACACACACATTCACACGCTGGTGATGGTGAGCTACAATGTAGCCACAGCCATAGACATAAATACGTAGACGCCCCATTGGGTGCTGGAGAGTGTAACAGCGTGTAGTATTTACCATTAATCTCTGGAAATATCCATCGAAATGTTGTTGAAAATTAATAAAATAATGCCCAGTGTTTGAAAAATATTAGTGGTCTAAGTCTAAGGCTCTGGGGAACGCCATGTTTCCTTCTACAGGAGCCTATGTGGACAAAATGCATTTACTGATCCCCTCGCCCTCTACAGGAAGTTTAAATGAAGAGCTCTATGAACACACCGAACGCCGGCGGCTAGGTGACATCTTTTTTCACCTTTGTGCTCATGCACGAGTTGCTGGGGAGCAAAAACAAACGGCCTGCTATCAATAAACAACGTGCACTTTCACAAGAGTTTACGGGCAAATCCCCAATATATAAACACTTGTCTAAAGACAGGAGGAGGGTTAGAGAGAAGCTTCAAATCTTTATTGAATTCAAAACTGAAGTCATTTAAAGCTGTATGAGCTCTGGGATGACAGAAAACATTGGTCCGATTCGTCTGTGTTGTCTCCACAACTCTGCTGCGGAGACATTCATTCCTGGACTCTTCACTCATGAAGAATTAAAGGCTTTCAAACGTCTGGAGGTCTACGATTATTTTTTTTCAAGGAAAGTTTGGCTGATCTCTTCTGCAAAACAGGAAAATTCCAATAAATCTTTTTATCAAGCCTCCCACGGGCCGAACGATCAACCACACAGCAAGAATGATCCATCTGCTTTGCTAAATCCTCCTCCAAGCATGCAAAACAATTGCGCTACGACACTCCCAGGGATTTTTGACCCTAATGGCCATCCGCTGGTAAGGTCTCATTCAAACACAAAAATTACGCTTGCTTGCAATGATTTAGGCATGCACTGCCCCCTATTGCCAAGGATATTACACATAGTCACTTTAATGCAACAACACAGAACTTAGTTTAACTAGTTTTAATGGATATTAGAGGCAAACAGCAGGAAAAACAGTTTAAAGATTCTCCTGGTTTCATGCATCTGATCTGTGTTGAAGTTCTTAGCGTGACACGGCTGCAGGTTGGAGAGAACGCAACAGGTTTTATTTGTTCCACCTGGCAAGTGCTGCATAATTAACTCGAGCCACTGAACTGCCAGTCAGAGTTTTACCTCGACCACATTGAGGTCTGATGAGGCAGAATAAGAGGAAACACCTGTGAGTCTGGACCGTACCAGAGCTTTAACACAGACTCGTGTACAGACAGCTTAACACCTCCATACTACTGTAAAGGAACTAATGCATGAGGACACGGCGGTGAAATACCACAGGCTCATGCACGAGGTTGTAACGTGCCGCCGGCTGGGTGTGGTGCCCTGACAGAGTTCATGAATTAACTGAACTCTTGAACTGTACTCTGGTATGCAGCAGGCAGAAAGTCAGTCAGACAAACCAAACAGAATAACTCAGGCACACGTTTCAGCCCACGGTCTTATTTTGGGCCTCTGCTGGAAAACCTTTGCTTCATGCAGCACAAAGTATAAAGAAAGTCATGCTCACATCATTTATTCACTGTAACAATGCTGCCTGGCACCAATTAGTCACCTTTACTATGAGGAATAACTTGTGAAGATCGTATAAATGTGGGATGAGCAACACAAAAATGTCCCATAATCCTCTGCAACATTCTCCTGTGGGTATTCCCTCTTGCTCTGAGCTCCAGCGCTGCCAGGTGTGTTCCAGCCTCAGGTGTGTTCCAGCCTCAGGTGTTCTACTGGAACCTGATTGGGTCCTGACTCACAGCTCTTGGACAGCTTGGTCCTGCTGTTTGTTCTGGAGTAACCAACATCACCATGCTGGTTCAACAACTCCTGGTGGAAAAATGGGATTTTCCACCGCAACATGACCAGACTGGTGACCTGCAAGAGGAGGAGGAGCTATGATGGAAGCTGGAGTGGATACGTATGGATATTCCACACACTGCTGAGGCTCCAGAAAGTGTAAAAATCATCAATATGTGTTGTTTCTTTTTCCTCAAATTGTGGAAAATTTCTACGGTGGCGATGGTGGCAGAGGAGTTAAGTGCCTGCCCCGCAATCAGAAGGTTGCAGGTTCGTGCCCCGCTTAGTCTGTTGCTGTCGTTGTGTCCTTGGGCAAGACACAACCCGCCTTGCCTGCTGGTGGTGGTCGGAGGGGCCGGTGGCGCCAGTGTACGGCAGGCCTTGCCTCCGTCAGTGCGCCCCAGGGCAGCTGTAGCTACAATGTAGCTCATCCCCACCAGGATGTGAATGTGTGTGGATGACTGATTGTGTTGT
The DNA here is from genome assembly GCA_006937985.1 of Aphyosemion australe. Taxonomy (NCBI): domain Eukaryota; kingdom Metazoa; phylum Chordata; class Actinopteri; order Cyprinodontiformes; family Nothobranchiidae; genus Aphyosemion; species Aphyosemion australe. The sequence goes on along the minus strand of SSNS01000003.1, from coordinate 6,088,872 downwards.
AAAGCGCCTTGGGGGGTTGTAGAACCCTAAGAAGGTGCTTACAAAACAACTCAGAACGAGAGTGAAAACCAGCAGGATATTACAGGAGATCTGGGCACATCTTTGAGGTTCTACCCATGTTTAGCTTTGTTTGTTCCACCCACAGATCTCAAATCCTCACAAGTTCTACCTCAGAGTAAAGATGAATAATTAGGCTTCTGAAAAAGATGTATAGCCAAGATTTGCTGATATCTGAACACTGATTTATTTATTGATCGTTCAGTTTAGGCCTCTTTTGTTATTTCTTTGTCTTTAAGCACGGCTCATGTTTAGGTTTTTGTATTCAGATTCAGACATTGGTGTTTATAGTTTTGCTTTCTGGATCCTCCCTGGCTGTTTCCTCCTGTTCTCTTCCCTGCCCATGAACACACCTGGTCCACAGTCAGCCCTCCCTCCATATCTAGTCCTCAGTATCATTCACTCAGCTCCTCGTCAGCAGTGCTGCCTGCTTTGTTCCAGGTGTTTATTATTTAAATCACACCTGCCCAGTTTACACCAGTTCGCTTATTCTTGACTGTTTTTCACCTTGCCTACATTCTGGGGTCTTAGATGAACCGTGAGTTGATTTCATAATGTGTGACTATTAACCTTTCTTCAGTAAGGGTTGATCTTCGGTTAATCTGCAAAAGTTTCTCCTCTCTTCTCTTCCTTGAGGTATTTTAGTTCTACCCTCAGAAGGACCTTTACCTTCACCGCCACCATAAGTTAGCAAACTGAACAGACCCAGGCCCACAAAACTCCAAACTTGTGTTTTCAGATGCATCTGCATTATATTATATATTTTTGATTGTTTACTGCATTTTGCACGTTTCCTTTATGTATTTCTATGCCTGATTATTCTTTGGCAGCAAAGTAAGAATTTTATTGTGCAGGAAACACATTTCCTTTTGCACATGCGACAATAAAGCTTTGAAATCTGGAATCCTCTCCTCTCGTTGCCTTCTGGAAGCTGCTGTACTGTGCGATAAGTATGGGACAAATGTGAGATAGCTGTTGATGTGTGAATTTTCTGATATGTGGAGAAATAGAAATATACATGTAGTGTTTTTCCATTCGTTGGCTTGTTTTTAGGCTGTCGTGATCCCCGTGTGACCCGAGCGTTCCTCGGATGCCTCGGATCTCTGCAGGTCAGTGTTAGAGCTAAATTACAAAGCAGATTTAAAAGAGCAGTCGAGTCCAGGTAAAACTCTCAGGCCAACTGCAGGTAAACACGGATCACTGCAGGAGGACTCTTCAGGAAACTGTTGAGGTCAGAGGTCATTGTCAGCCTGAGGGGAGTTGGTCCTGGTCAAAGACATTGCAGAGACTTTGAACTTGAAGTCTGAGAGCTCAACATGAGCCTGAACTCCTAAAACAAACTCTGTGTTGCGTTTTCCTCCGTCTGACCTCGTTTCTGTCTGTTCTTCTGAAGAATCTTGAGCTCTGCAGGCAGCCTTTTAGCTCATCCTCCTCCAGGCTGACGGCTGGAATGCTTGCATAACAGATGTTGTCTGACAAAGCCAATAATTATGTTCTGTACTGCTGTACGTCCATGCCCGCTCTTCCTCCTCCACCTCTTCAGACCGGTTTGCCATCTCGGTTTCCTCCAACTGTGACTCCTCTGAGCTGACAAATGTTCACATCTGACGAACTTTAATTTAAAATCAAAACTACCGAAAAGTTCTTTCCCCCAAACAAACCACAACAAACGCCATAATTCTCAACTTCCAGGGTTTGGGGTTTTCTGCAGAGGTGAATGAAGCTTTTGCATTGGTTACAGGAATAAAAATAGGTTAGTATTTAGGATGAAAAGGACATTAGTTTCTGCAGAAAACATACATTCAGCTATTTGAATTTTAATTATGCAGATAATTTTTAAAAGTTTAAATTTGGAGAAACTCAAAAAGTTCAAACCAGGACTTATTTTTATTGCTTCTGTGATTGTTTTTATTTCTGCTCAAAACTAAAACACACCTGACCAAAAACCAAATGCATACTTTTACTTTGAAGGTTAAACATTGTTTTAAATACCTTCTGTTTTATCAGAAAATGAGTGTGTTTACACATGAACACTCAGAAAAACTGATTTAAATGAAGAAAAGGGAAATCACTTTTAAGCTGCCACATCCCATTTCTGCATGACTCTCATTTCACAATAAAAGCAGACCAGGGATTATTTAAAGAAGCATTTCTCTGCTGGTATAAAATAGTTGAACTCTTGGTGATACTCCACAGTGGCCAGAGTTTAATTTCAGTTCACTTCACGTTACACAATAGAGACTCACAAGTTCCTGAAAGTGACTCGGCACATAAATGTCAATTTCAACTTTCAATTACACGTATGAAAAAGGAAAGCACCAAGATTGCAGCTTAGCGGTTTCCCCTGAAGGCAGCAGCGATTAAAATAAACCTAAAGAAAACACACGATGGAGGTAAAATATCTGGATTCGCTCACAAACTGGGCCGAAGAGCTGATGTTGGCCACCGATCTCCAGTACCGCGGGAAGTAGGGGTGCTGGAGGGGCTGCAGCACCCCCTGCTGGTGACCTCAAATATTTATTTACCACTATGGCAAAAAAGCGGGTTTTAGACTTTTTTGGGAAGCCTCGAGAAAACAAAAGGAGATGCAGCAACAGTGAGTTCTGGGGTATATTGTCATGTATCCGGTCCAAGATAGTGCATTGACAGTTTATTTGCAGTTTATTTTGTGCTTTTTATTGTATTTCAGAGACTTTTTAACACGAACAAACTTGTCCCTCATTCTCCTCCACCTCTTCGTGCACTCACCACCTCTAAACCCACGTTTACCATCATTTCCGTCCACGAATAAAACGCTTGTTGCATATCTTTATAGTCCTCCAGCCACGGGACCACACTGTTCATGTCACATTGTGAGAACTCCAGAAAGGTGCCACACTGAACGGCGCAACCTTTCAGTGAGCCAGACTGCACGACGTCTCGCTCCAAGAGGACATGCTACGTCACGAGCGCACCCCCCGAAAAGCATACGTTACAGATAAGCAATACAACGCTAAAAAGAGAAAAAAGCGCCACAGTAAACACTTTTTAGTGTCAGCTCATGACCTAGCTCATCTTCCTCAAAGAGGAAGAATTGATCCGCATTGGCCTCAGACTCCAGCTGCGTCTCCTTTTCCCGTCTTCCAGCTAAACAGCTGATCTGTCTGCTGGACATCCATCCTCCTCATCCTCCTTTATACATAAAAAACACTAAACTACAGGGAAGTAACTATCTATCTGCCACAGATCGCTCCAATATCTAAAGTTTTGCCGTCAGTCTGTCTCAGTGTTTTCTCCGCTCAGTGACAGTGCATCTGCGCACCTTTTGACACCTGCTGTCAGATCACGCAGCATCATCCTCTGTCCCTCAGCAACAAAACGCTACTGAACCCATTCTTAGTTTAATTATTTTAGTATAACTCCGGTTTTATTCGGGCTATTAACAAAAATAAAAACTGGTGTGTGGTTTATAATCTGCATACCGTAAATTGAAACCAAAGACTGTATATATAAGATTTGAAACGGAAACTCAGAGAGGCGGAGTCTTGCTGCTGCGGCGTCTCAAAGGTGTGTTTTCATTGGTCAACTGCAGACGGGAGTCGTAGGTTTTCGAGCAGTGCTGAAGACTGTTAGCCTAGTGAACTAGACCAATTCTTGCTTTGCAGAGTTTGTATATACACATATATAGGATGGCTTGCCAGGCTAGAAGACTGTTGGAGTGTGTCTTATTTCTAATAATGAGACTCGTATCGATGCCTATGCTACACGTAGGCATTCACCTGGACATAATGAGTTGAGCGCAGCTGAGCTTTTTTTTTTCAGCACCCCCTGCTGAAATAATGTTCCCGCGGCTATGCCGATCTCTATCCAAATCACCATCTGACCCCGTTTTCCCCCTCATTTCACAAATGAGTGTCGCTTATCGAGCCCAAGAACTGCCTTTGAACCAGAAAACATACAAACGACACGGCACATGGTGGGAGGGGGGACATTCTGATGAGATCTGTTTAGCTCTGAGGGAAAATGAACTATATTTTATGTTTTTTTTTTTTTAAAGAAAAAGAGATTTGACAGAAACAGGTTTGTCTCTTTAAGCCTGAAAACAAACGTCAGACATCTTGATCTGAGTTCATCCTGCACAGGAAATCTTTTAGAGCCTTTACAAACTCATAGAAATTCAAAAGGAGCAGATGAAAGGAGAACCTCTGACGTGCTTCATTGTTGTAATCTCAGGACCTCCTCTTCATCAGTGACCTTAGGCTGACTCTAATGTGTCTGCTGTGTAACCTCAGTGAGGGGCATGAACCCCAGCTAGAGCCTAGTTTTACAGATTAGATCCACACGTGTTATGTTCATCTTTAGACGGTTTTAGGAGGAAAAAAGCTCTGGGAGTCTGCTGTCCTCTCAGGCTACAGTTTCAGGTTGCTATTTTCAGATGTGTTTGACTATTTTGACATTTTTTAGCAGGACCACTTTTTGTCCAGTTCCAGTTTGTTAGTTCACCATCTGTTTTGAAATAACTGTTCAGGTTTTCTACCAAAGCTGATCGTGCCTAAAATAAATGTCACTAAATAGAAAAGTTTTTGAGGTAAACTTTGACAAAATCAGAACAAACTAAACCAATCTAAAATAGTGACAAAAACAAAAAAGTGGACAACAAAACAAGAAGATGCCGGTTGCTTTAAAGCCTAACCCTATACAGATGCAGAGTCTGAAAGTCTCAGGGTGTTTCTCAATCTCAAGGAACCTCGCCTTGCCTTACCTGACAAGACACTGCCTTGCCAGGCCAGACGCCTTGCTTACGAGGACACTGTCCTTCCTTGATCAAAGAAAACGGTTAAATGAAACAGACTTGCTCCACGTGACCGCTGCCGGCCAGAGCCCGCCCCCTGCGTACGCGCTCTGTATACGTCCCGCCCATCATAGTAATTCAAATTTTCAATATAGATGTATATCGTGCCTTTTACGTTTTTAATTGTGTATATATTGGTTAAATCAAATATGTAAGTGAGTTAATACCTGCTAGCCACCAAAGCTGCAACTACTAAGCAACTAACCAACCATAGATAACTGCTTTGGATCTAAAAAACATTTTACACAAAAGCCTGATAGCTACAATTAGTTGACTTAAGCCTGCCGCACACGAGAGCCAACAGCTGAGCTAACGGTCATTCGAGGCCGTTTGCTCAGCAGATTCCTCGCTGTGTGCGCCTAATTAGTTTGAATGCTTGGTAAAGCATTCAAAGTATTGAATTTCTCCTCCTCAATTTTTCAGATTCCGTACGTTTTTTGAACTGTATCTCCTCCTACAGTTTTTCAGCTATTTCAGCAAGTTTGGTATCAAACCGTTCAGCTCGTTCAGCTCTTTCCGGCTATATCTCTTGGTATTGATATCTTCAACCGTTTCCGATTTATTCAGCTTTTTCTGCGATTTTTCAGCCCATTGAAATGAATGGAAAATGCTTAAAATCGCTCAATTTTGCACAAAATCGTTCATCTTTTTGACCTCTTACTTGCCAGGGTTAACTTCAACCTAGAGACTTCATTCAACTTTTAACAAACTCAAAAGACGTTCAACTATTTCAAATTTTTTCAGCTTCTTGATATCTTTTACGGTTTTTCTATAATCACAGGTTAAACTTGAGGTACGATTTTGGAAAGTTCAGGAACGTCTCCTCCTCCCCCCATTCAAAAGAATAGGGCCAAAAACAGACTTTGCTCGACTTCAGACCGTGTCCTGAGAGAACCGTAGAACCGAGGGAAATGAGACTTGCGCTGGATGAAAGCTGACGGATTTTCCTCCGTTTTGAGCTATAATTTATGGACGTACTCCAAAAATTGTGGTCGTAGCGTTAACTAGTTTGGAAAGGTTTTAAAATATTTCTCCTTCCAGCAGCTGAGCTGTGCTGTCCCAAATATGGTCATTCCTTTCCCACTGTGACTGACAGCTCCAGATCTCAATCCAGAGGGGAAATTCTGCTACGACCACATCTTTTGGGGTAGACGCGTAATTTTCTCAAAAACAGTAGGTTTTTTTGTCTGCTTCGATGGGATGGTCTGGATTTTGCTGTAGCTGCCACGGTTTTTGCGCTACAAGGCTCAGAAGGAGGAGTGATCCTGATTTTCTCCCATTGGCAGCCATTCAATTTTTTCTCAGCTCAGGTGCTTCGATCGCTGTTTTAGAGCTAAACTGTACTCGTCATATCTCCTACAATATTAAAGATAGGCACACAAAAATTCACACAGAGCACCATCAAAGCCTTCGGCCGCTGACGGTTTTGGAATTTTTCGAATCGGTGTAATACTTTTCGAATGGTGAGGAGACGTTCGGAGCCTGCAATTTGACATTTGGAGCTGCAGAACAGGTGATCTCCTGATTCTGATGATTTTTTCTAAACAAAAATCTGCTACGACCACATTTTTTAGGGTACACTCATCAATTACTCAAAAACAGTAGTTTTACTCGTCTGCTTCGATGGGATGTCCTCGTTTTAGCTGTAGCTGTCACGGTTCTTGAGTTACAAGCGTCAGAAGGATGATTCAGCCACATTTTCCTCCCATAAAAAACAGGCATTTTCTGCTCCAGACAGTAGAAATCATCTCATCATTTCTCCTACAAATATTCTAGGTAGGCACACAAAAAATTAAATACAGCACCACCAAAGCCTTCTGATGCTGACGCTTTTGGAATTTTTCAAATCGGTGCTATACTTTTCGAATGGTGATGAGACGTTGGAGACCTCTGATCGGACATCTGAAGCACAGATCCAAAGCCTTCCTCATTAAGGGGCCTGCCTGCTGCATCTCTAACAGCAGCAGAGCAGTGGTGTGATAATGGAGCTTTCTGATTGGTTCAGACATTTCCCGCTATTTACTGTCTGAGAGCGGATATACGGAAAAGCTATTTTAAGTACAATCCTACTGGAGCCTTGTGGCCTCTCTATTAGTCAGTCTGCTTGTTTCAGCAAACCAGTATCAGAACCAGCATCTGGTTTAAGACCAGAACCAGGATCAGAACCAACACCAGAACCAGCATGTGGATCAGAACCAGGGCAAGACTAGAGCCAGGGTTAGATGAGATATAGGAACAGAACAAATACCCGGACCTGAATCAGGATCAGAACCCAGACCCAGACTCAATACTCTCTCTCTCTCTCTCTCTCTCTCTCTCTCTCTCTCTCTCTCTCTCTCTCTCTCTCTCTCTCTCTCTCTCTCTCTGTGTTTGTTTCTCTCTGTCTCCCTCTTTCTCTCTCCCTCCCTCCCTTCCTCCCTAACCCTCTCTCTCTCTCTCTCTCTCTCT
>SSNS01000003.1:6048191-6081015 GCA_006937985.1 Aphyosemion australe | reverse complement strand
TGTTTAGATTTATTTTCTCTTTTCTCCACTTACTTATTTGGCTTTAATACACTTGTTAGTGATTTTTTGCTCCTAAATCTTTCAATCTTTTCAGCTCATTTTTACAATTACGTTAAATTTTCGCAGCAGAAAACTGCTTATTTCAGTTCAGCTACTCAGCTATCAGTTTCAAAATTCAGCATATCCTGCTAACTTCACAATTCAACTAATTGTGAAAATTTAACTACTTATACTCAAATATCAGCTGTTTAAACATTTTAGCTGCTCAGTTTTTTTAACTATGTTTAGAGATTTCAGTTTTCTGCTGTTTAGGATTTTTTTCTCTATTCTACTTTTTGGGCTTTTTAAAACTTTTTAGCAATTTGTGATCCTAAAACTTCAAATACATTCAGCACATTTTGACAATTAAGCTTAGTTTTAGCTTCAATTCAGCAGTTTCAGCTATCGTATTCAGCAACAAAGCATTCAAACGCATTTCTGCAAGAAATGCAATTTATCTAGTTTTCACTGAGTTTTCTGCCTCTGAGGTGAAAATCAAACCGGTTTGATATTTTTCGCCCCACGGGACGCAGAAACTCGCCGTGTGCGTACTACGTGAGCTGTCTGCTGAGCTGAAATCTCCCAAGTGACCAGTCACAGCGCGTTCTCCCCTCACATGATTCCAAGATGGCAGCCTCCTGAGTTTATGACGGTGGTATGCTTGTCTCTTTTTCACATTCTTTACAAGATTAACACACCAATCAAACCATACACAACAGTTAGAAAAAGACTGGTACACCCCAAAGATAAGATCCCAACAGGAAAAAAATGCAGTCATTTACAAAATCCCATGCAAATTATGCAATAAAACATATATAGGAGAAACAGGGCGTCAACTTAACACAAGAACATTAGAACACCAAAAAGAATGCAAAAAAGAGACAAGCAGAATACACACATAAGAGCAGTAAGACAGGAAGCAGAGAGCACAATGAAGAAATCAGCAGTCACAGATCATTGTACCAGAGAAAACCACATCATGGATTGGGACAGCACAAGGATTGTCAACACTGAACAACAGAAATATAACAGATGGATAAAAGAAGCTATTGAAATAAGGAGACGTGGACATGGGACCATGAACAGAGACGACGGGGTGTACACGTTGGACCACGCATGGGACTGCGTCATCAAGGAAGAAAGCGCGGGCAGCAGGGGGCGACATCGTCCCCTGTTGCCTGCACATAAACAGAAGCGGAAGTGAAGCTGCATTAGCAGCTTAGCTCTGAAGAAGTTCACAGTGATGATCGAGACGTCAGCAGAAAAGGTAAAAAAATCTCCTATCTGTGTTTTAAAAAGAACGAAAAGTAAAAAGATTAAGACACAGACCTGTGTTCCAATCTCTAGTTCCTCAGTGGAATTTGACGGTGGTTTTACGTGGAATAGTTGAAGCCCCGTTCGAGCCCTTAGGTATGATTTTGGTCAAGTTCCTGACGCTCAAAACCTGCTGCTGGCTCTAACATCTGTTAAGAAAGTGAGTGACCTGGCTGCCCTCTCTGTGGTACCATCATGCCTCAGGATTTGGGATGATGGGGTCTCCGCCATGTTATGTCCTAACCCGGCTTTTACACCTAAGAGCATCATTAGCTCTTTCAGGTCCAGAACTATCTCCCTAAGCGGGTTTGGTTCCCCCTCCTCATAATTCTGATGAGGAGGCTGCCTCACATCTACCCTGTCCAGTGTACGCGCTAGCCTGCTATGTATCGCGCACCTCAGAGTTGCGACGCTCACAGAGTCTGTTTGTGCATTACAGGGACTTTTCCATCGGATGTCCGCTGTTGGCCAAGTGCCTCTCACATTGGCTGTGTGAGGCCATTTCACTCACTTTTGCTTCTTGAGGGCCCGAGCCTCCAGAGAAGCTGAGAGCTCACTCCACTAGAGGAATCTCCTCCTCTATGGCGCTGCGCAGAGACATGTCAGTGGAGGACATTTGTCTAGCTGCATCTTGCTCGTTTTATTTGCGGGACATTTCTTCAGCATCCTTGTCTCACTGTGCTCGGGGCTATAACAAGCTGATATCAGCTGCATTGTGACAGTGCGCCAGTTTTTGAGCGCCTATGTCTCATTCTGACATACTAATTAGAGTCGTGTGCCTTCATCACCATCCCTGACTCATTTATTAGCCTTGTAGCCTCCTTTACTCCCCTATTGTTCTCTCTGGGGCTTCTTCTCTGTACCCTTATCAGCGAACCCCCTGTGGAGCAGTGTTAAATACCCTGCTGGGTCAGTTGGGTCACTTGTTTTCCCTAATAGGCTGTTATCAGGCGAACTTGCTTCCAGCTGTTCCCCTGCTGTGTGAATATACATTGTGACCTTTTTTCGCTCTCATTACTCTCTTGCTTTGGCTGCTCCTTTTTCCTTCTGCCACTCGTGCAGCAGCCCTGCAGGAAGAGAGTATAGAGGGTTTTCACAGCGCGTCATCGCCGTGTCATCAACCCGAAAGTCACCATATTGGCGATACTGGAGGTAAACAAAGCCAATGCAATCCAGTACATTCCAAACTTCGAACGGAAGAAAATGGTGAATTATGGCCGTGTTATAGGCTGTACGAATCGGTCAGACCGTGAAACACATTTGCAGTTGTATAGACTGCCAAAAGATATTAAAAATCAGGGAGAACGATGCCAAAAGTTATCAGAAGAAAGGAGGCGCTAGTGGCTAGCGAAGCCAAACCAGGATCTACGAGGCAAAACTCTGGACATCAGAATTTGTATGATGGAATTTAGATATTTCCTGTTCAGCTCTTTTGCCCCCTAGTGGTTAAATATCTTCTGTTCAGTTGTTTTGCCCTCTAGTGGTTCTTTCGTGTATGTCATTCCCTCAAGAGCTACCCAGAGGCAGTCACGCTTGTGTTAATCTGCTGCCATCCATGCCTTCACAAGTTGTTAAACGGCATCATCTGTAAAGAAATTTGTTGGTTATTGTTGAAACAACATGTATGCATCATTATTTGTTTTTGGAAGAGATGTATTTGATGGTTCAAATCTAATTTAGTTTGTGTATAAGCTGAGCTAGTTTTGGTTGGTTTAGCTAATATGCCATGTGGTTTCTGGGATGCTTTGATCGCACATGCATCTAGATCAATATAATTTAATTTGATGTTTTACTTTGTGGAGTCATTTAGCAGCGACATTTCATGTTTTATGAATGTATAGCGTATCTGCTGTGTATATATATTGATGCAATGTTTATTGATCTTATTTCTGTTTTGTTAACAGTTTCACACTTTATTCTAATTAAATCATCCAACTCAACACACCAGCCTGGTTTTTGGATTTTGATTAGGAGAGTGTTTAGCTGTCTGTATAGCTGAGTCTATGTTCATGAGGACAACACTCAGTGAGGACAGAACAATTTGTTCGGCCCATTTCTTGTCAGGTAAGTGAAAGTAATAGCAGCAGCTCTTAACTAATTTTGTAGTGTGATGATTATAATATAATTCATATCAAGCTATTGGCTATTGACTTAATATTATCACATTGCTACAGCAGCAACACAGTTGCTGTAGAGCTAAAATTAAGTGATGTATTTCTTATTGTATTACAGACAAACGGTCTGAACTTTATCAGAAGGATGACCCAGATTGGGTGCCATCTGGGTGCTAATATTAATTCACTTACCTGACAAGAAATGGGCCGAACAAATTCTGAAAAATTTGCCTCGTAGATCCTAGTTTAGCTTCGCTAGCCACTAGCGCCTCCTTTCTTCTGATAACTTTTGGCATCGTTCTCCCTGATTTTTAATATCTTTTTGCAGTCTATACAACTGCAAATGTGTTTCACGGTCTGACCGATTCGTACAGCCTATAACACGGCAATAATTCACCATTTTCTTCCGTTCGAAGTTTGGAATCTGCTGGATTGCATTGGCTTTGTTTACTCCAGTATCGCCAATATGGCAACTTCTGGGTTGATGACACAGCGATGACGCGCAGTGAAAACCCTCTATTTTATCTGGGTTTTAGCAAATGGATGTGTTCTGATGGTTCAATCTGAACCATTGAGGCGCAGACCACATCCAGCTTCACCTTTAACCCATTCCAGCCTTAAGGGGTGAAGCCTATACGAAATAAAAGGATGGTTATGTATTGTAACCCCAAAATCTATGAGTATAGATGTGACATATGACATGATTTTGTGTAACATATTTAGTCTTCTGAGCAGCCATAAATACAGATTTAAAATGCATGGGGGCAGTACCCTGCTTCACTGGTAGGGGCAGTGCTGATCTCCATAGACTCAGGTACATGCTGCCTGCGCTTGCACACACAGGGTGTGGCGCTGACAGGTTGGCAATAGTGAACTAGTTTAAATTTGCTCTGACTAAATGGAAGATTATGGCTCAAAATTGAAGGATTTATTTAAACTGGATTTTCAGTCCGAACAGGATGACCTTTACAGCTGTGTGATGGAGATGTTACCCCTACTTCACACTGGAAGCATCATCGGTGCGGAACGGCAGCGGAATGTCACTGCTTCAAATAGAATCCATTATAATCTATGGACGTGATTCAAAGCTGTATCCCAGAAGCGGCACACTGTGCCTCTAGAGTTAGCGTTGGGTTCTATTTTTTTATAGAAGGCGTTCCCTGGCCAGCAGAGGGACATAGTCCCTCCAGCGTGTCCTGGGTCTTCTCTTGGGTCTCCTCCCAATTAAACGTGCCCAGAAAACCTCACCAGGGAGGCGTCCAGGAGGCATCCTAACCAGATGCCTGAGCTACCTCAACTGGCTCCTCTCGATATGGAGGAGCAGTGGATCTATTCCGAGCCCTTCCCAGATGACCGAGCTTCTCACCCTATCTCTAAGGGAGAGCCTAGCCACCCTGTGGCGAAAATGCATTTTTAGCCTCTTGTATCCGCCATCTAATTCTTTCGATCATTATCCAAAGCTCATGACCATAGGTGAGGGTAGGAACGTAGATCGACCGGTAAATCCATAGCTTCGCCTTTTGACTCAGATTTCTCTTCACCACGACAGACCGGTACAACACCCGCATCACTGAAGACGCAGCACCAATCCGTCTATTGATCTCCCGATCCATCTTTCCCTCACTCGTGAACAAGACCCCGAGATACTTAAAGGAGTAATCACCTGAAATCTTCACTTTTCCACTTGAAATAATGTCTATAACTGCTTCCTAATGATTTTACACTGGCCGGGAAGCCCCCCCCCCCCCCCCCCCCCCCCCCCCCCCCCCCCCCCCCCCCCCCCCCCCCCCCTCTCTCTCTCTCTCTCTCTCTCTCTCTCTCTCTCTCCCTCCCTCCCTTTCTGCTCTGTGTCACGCACAACCGTCAGACTCGTGGATCGGCTGATCCAGAGAAAAAGGACAAACCTCAAACCTTTTTTTAATATTGTCAACAAAAATGCAGCAAAGCATCATTTTACCTGCAGTTATTCACAAGTGAAGCAAAACTTAACTTTCATGAGCAAAAAAACATAAAAATGATTAAATGAATCTGGAAAGCAGGAAGAAATGTTATTTCTGTTTTTATATTTTTTACTGAAAACTATTTAGAATGTTGTGTTTTCATCACATTTAGCTTGTATTTTATTTAAAATATCTTCAGCTTTGTTCATTTTATGAGAATTTTTGTGTTGCATTGCTTGGAAAAATAATCATATCACAACATAATTACTTGAAAGGTTTTGTACTAAATGACACTTAAAGAACATTAAATGTTCTTTAAGTGTCATTCTATAGTTTTTGGAAGTATTTGTTCATTTCTGACAAAATTGCTTAACACTGAAAAACTGACACAGCTGCTTAGGCTCCAGGGCACAGGGACAGGGACTGAAGAGGAACAGGTTAGCTGTTCCTGTGTGCCCAAAAACGTATGTTACTGATCCATTCTAAAAAATGTCAACTCATTCACAATTAGTTGATAAACTAATACTTTCAGATTAGTTTTTCAACTAATCTGAAAGTTTCCGATTAGTTGAAAAACAAAATATGTATCATTTAGTTTGAATGTCAGAACAGAACAGTCACTATTTTTAACATATTGATGTATTGAAATAGAGAAAGCAACTAGTGAATACAATGCATGTTAATATAGTGAGCGTATTCACACATGGAAAGTTTCAATGTGAATAAATCATATGGCAGTAGCTCTTCTGTACTTTTATGGTGTCCAAAAGGCTGGAGACCCCTGCTTTAGAGCATTTACAATAATTTGGGGGCTTGTGATTGTTGGAAGGGGAGAATTCAGTCTAAAACTGGCATAATTATGTAAACTGGGCCTTAGAGAAAAGTTCAAAAGTTTTGACCCTGTTCTCTGTCCAGTGAGGTGCAGTCTCTAGAAAATTTTAATGATTCATAAACCAAGAGGCCACATGGACACTGCATTTATCTGTTGTTCATGCAAAAAACAAAACAAACATGCAACTTGTTTTGTCAAAACATTAACTTATTTTTGGAAATTCCATTTTTTCCTTCAGAAAACAAAACAGAATAATTAGAGTGGCAGCACAAATCCTTTTCCATTGTTTTCCATCATTCCGAAGCAGATCCGACAAACAGCATAAACAGATTCCAGAGGTCTGCTTGTGTAACTGCTGTTAGTTTTATTATACTCAGTCAGGTTGGGCCGGGTTCCCTCTCTGGTTCCCATGCGCCCCGTCGCTGACCAGTCGCTGACCTGTGCAGCCGGTGGCACCAGAGTGAACCCTGTTAAAAACGTGGCCAAGTTCACAGCGGCTAAGCGTTCATCAGATAACGACCTTGGCAGAGCTATGGGGCCCAGCAGCGGACACAAATAGGCCAGGCTGTGTGTGTCCCATTAATTTTCTGCCACATAACTTCACCCTATTCTCTGCCTGTGGATGACGACAGTCAGGTGGGGGTGCTGGTCGGGGTCAGAGTTGTTCTTAGAGGTGACCTCTGTGGTGATCACACTGTCAGTTTCACTTAAAACTGATAAGATATTCTGTTGTGATGAAGACAGAGTGTTAGGGGCCCTAAAGCTGCTCCCGGATAAGTATCGGATGAGTTTCGTTTACATAAATCTGACAATTCACTGTTGGTGTATTTATGTTTTACATGATTTTTTCTCTATTTCTAAATGATTTATTCATTTTCTAAACCATCAGTAGCTGACTAAAAGACAGGAGTCTGATGTGAAAAAAGTCTCCAGCAGAATCTGAGTCTTTATGAGACGTATCAGACCAACCTATTATCCCCCATCTCAGACTAGAGCCTTTACTTATTCTTCCTATTTCTCCATCAGATTTATTTCTGCTGCCTATTGATATCCTGCTCTTTTGAGTTGGAGCTTGTCTGAAGACTTCCTATCTGATGAAGAAACACCCCAAAGCTCCCGGAAACAGCTTTTAAGTCACTTGGCAAACTTTAGGTGCGTTTCCTTTATCGGAACTTCGGGGTGAATTTACAGGAAGTTCCCTACGTGTGCTTGTCTCCACTTGACCGGGCCGGCCGAACGGCCATTTTCCGGAACCTTCTGAGTACCTGATCAGGGGTAGGTACTTGGAACAGCCTGATAAAAGACCCGGTGAAGACGCTGGGTGGGAACGCTGCCTATTGGTTGTAACTCGGTCGGAAATGATGTCAGCTCAGGAGGAAAAAGGAAATGCATAAATGTGGCGGGAACCGTTATTTAGGAAAACACGAGTTGTTAGAGAGACGAGTGATGGAAGCCATCGCTGCATATAACAACATAGCAAACATAAACATGCCTACTATTGCTGCTTCCTCCATTTTGTAGATCTTTGTTTACTGCTTTTTGTGCGTTTTGTGCTGATCGATGACGTAACTCACCGCGCAGAGGTCTCGATGTGCTGACGTTTCATCAAATTCCTTACAGGACCAAATATATATGGAGACAGGACAGCTTAAGAGGACCGGGGCTTCGGATCTCTCGGTCAATTTCACGCTCACAGTTTTACCCGGAAGTTCCGATAAAGGAAACGCACCTATTGTTGAGCTCCTCGAAAAGACGGTCGAACTTAGGCCCTGTCCACACGTAGCCGGGTATCTCCCAAAACAAAGATATTTTTCTACCATTCGGCCTGTCATCCACATGAAAACGCAGATTTATGCAACAAAGATAAATATTTTTTAAAACTCCAGCGAAAGTGAATATTTGCATTTTCTCCGTTTTAAGCGTTTGTGTGTGGACAGAAATAACCAGAGTTTTAGGTTTCACAATGTCACTGTCTGCAGCAAAAATGCTGACGGCCCATGTGCAACATGTGTTTACTCTACAACATGGATGCCCTCAGAGCTGTGCTCACGTTATCAATCGTCCAAGCACTTTTTGTCACTTTTACATACACCATAACTACATTTAAGAGCAATTCTACCTCCTTATCTTCCACACAAACGAGCTAGGCACCATGTTTCATTGAAGTTGAAGTATTCGGGGGAACTACTGCCACCTACAGGTCTGGCATGCCTATGAATGTGCCTAACAATGCACTTATGCGGCTACATGTGGACAGGGCCTTAAACAGTCTGTTCTTTTCTGAATGTGAACAAATGTAGAAATTACTAGCTGTAACTGCAGGTACCTCCACAAAACACCTGAGAAGATCCTCTCTCTGCTGCAGAAACTGGGTGTGAATGAACTCAGCCCTGAGGGGATGACTAAGGGAGTTTCCACAGGTTTGGAACTCTCTGACAGGCACTTCCGACGTTGTACCCGTCAGAGTTATGAAACCAGTCTAATCACATAATATCAGAGCAAACAGCTCCTGGGTAGTTTTTATAAATCCTTAGAAACATAAATATGTAAAACAGTCTGAACTTTCTCTTCAGTATGTTTAGACTTCTGAAATGGAGGTTAAATGATTCACAGGAACTGAGCAGTTACACCTAACTAGAATTAATTCCTGACTAATTAGTTTTCAGGAATGTGGCTGTAAGCTAATTATGGACAACTGTCCCCAGACGAGCTTTTACAAGACACTGGAGTGGTTTCAAATACAGATGCAAACTAAATCAAACTTGTAAGATCAGCTGTAAAAGTCTGAATTATTTATAATAAAAAATCCAAGAACATCTATGGTGGAAAAGTAGGATTTAGTGACACATCCTCACTAAGAGATTACGATGATATTCTGAAGCCTTCTTCACTACTCCTGTGTTAACAAAGGTGGAGGAAAATCCATCCGTCAGTCTGGATCTAAAATAAGGTCAAACAAAGTTCTGGGTTTGTTCTCATGGTGGATTATTACAGTTTCTAATCTGTGTCCCCCTGATTCAGATGCTTTGGTTTTTGGGTCCCGTAGGACGCCCCTCATCCTGATCCAGTTCCCAAATCAGCAAGCGTGCCAGTCTCCTGAATCTCTTCATGGGTCCCAGTCTCCTGAGTCTCTTCGTGGGTCCCAGTCTCCTGAGTCTCTTCGTGGGTCCCAGTCTCCTGAGTCTCTTCGTGGGTCCCAGTCTCCTGAGTCTCTTCGTGGGTCCCAGTCTCCTGAGTCTCTTCGTGGGTCCCAGTCTCCTGAGTCTCTTCGTGGGGCCCAGTCTTCTGAGTTTCTTCACTAGTCCCAATCCCATGAGTCTCCTTGTGGGTCTGTAGTGATCCGTGTCCTTTTGTTTGTTTTGTTTGTCCCTCAGTCCCCCACTGATCATGCACACTTGTTTCCCATCAGCTCACCTGTCGCTGTTGTGTAATCACATCCCTGGCATCACGCCTCCTGTTGTTACCTATTGCTCCTGCAACAACCCACACCCTCACATTACATTTTTCTTAACGATCTTCACGTCTTTTGTCTTCTGTTATACATCAGAACCCAGAAGAATACCAATTATTATACTCCTGGTATCTGTTTGAAATGTTCACGTTGAGATTGTTGAGGTTTAGATAATAGTTGCTGATTGAGGGAGCAGCAATTTAAGGAAACACCTACGCACCCCACCCCCACCAGCAGCAGCACAGATAAATACATAAAAAACATGTGTGTTGGCATGAAATAAAACTCACAAAGCAAGTCTTTACCTTGTTTATCATAATCTAATGATCTCTGACCTGTACAGCAGCTACATCTGAAACATTCAGCGAAAACACAAACAGGACACAAACTTTATACAGGATCCATAAACTGGAGAAAGTGCTACCTCCTTCTATAAATCAGTTTGTGAGATTTCACAGCACATCTGTTCAACTAAAGACCAACAGAAACAGTCCATAATAACATTAATAACTCTCAGTATGAACTACTCTAAATACAAATAAAAAATAGTCGTTTACATGAAAGGTTAGTATCTCTAAACAGATATGATGCCTCTGCATTTTAA
Organism: Aphyosemion australe; assembly: GCA_006937985.1. Classification (NCBI taxonomy): domain Eukaryota; kingdom Metazoa; phylum Chordata; class Actinopteri; order Cyprinodontiformes; family Nothobranchiidae; genus Aphyosemion; species Aphyosemion australe. Next base: position 6,070,721 of record SSNS01000003.1, on the reverse strand, counting down.
ATACAGCTTATTTAGAACAACACTTCATTTATTACATGCATAAAAGCTCTGTCCAGTTCTATCATTCATAAAAAAAACATCAACAGGTGAATGTTTTAAACTCTGAGTTATTTCTGATGATGGAACCAACTTGTCAAAAGTGCAAGTTCCACATTTGAAGATCAAGACCAGGACACAGGTCCAGTTTCTGTCCACCAGGAGACAGGAAGAGTTTGGTCTGTGTGTCCATCACCCCAGCATTTAGTCCAGCTACAGCAGGAACACTTTATGTCTGCAGAGCTGGATTCCATCTGTAGCCTGGCTCAGAGGCGCTTCAGAGACAAAGCAAACAGCATCGGATGCAGGCGGATTCTGCTACTGTGGCTCCAAACCTTCTCAGAATTAGGCGAAGAACTCAGGTTTGTTTTATTCGTTCCACATGAGAATAAAGACTACAGACAGGTCAAAGAGATTAAAGTAGCAGAAACATTTCAGTTTCCTGAACTCTCCTGTTATTTAGATGAACCTAAAGTCACATCAGAATTCTTCAGGCCAGATTAAGGCTCTAATCTCATTAGAATGAAACTGATTTACAGACTAAAAAGATCTAATGTTTCTGTTTTCTCCTTCTGGGTAGAAACGGTCCATCTTAATAACTTAAATGTATTCAAAGGATAAAACCACTAAAAGGTTTCTATCAGACCACTACAGATTAGAAGTGCAGCAGGCCAGCATGGAGAACCCCTTCATGTCTGTGAAGATGTAAGGAGGTCTGAGCTGAACGATCAGAACCTGTAAAGACCTGTCTCTTTGCTTGGTGAACATTTCCAGAAGCAGAAAAGCTTAAATGACCACCTGGGTGAGCGTTATAAAACTTCCTCAGTCCTCTTTCTGCCTACAGTGGGTCGTTGTAGGAGAAATGCACGTGCAGGCCATTTACCGGGTGCACTATTGGAACCGTTTGCATTTTGGGGAAGTTCTCTGTTGCCAGGGTCCATTTGCATGTCCCGACCAGCTCCACGAGCAGAGTTTTAAGGATGATCTGAGCCAGTTCTTTCCCAACACAGCTGCGAACACCTCCACCAAAAGGCACATAGCTGAACCGAGACGAGCGGCTCTCATCCCGCTCCGTGCCGAACCGGTCCGGGTCAAACAGCTCGGGGTTCTGAAAGGCCGGCGCGGTCTCGTGCGTGTCCCGGATGCTGTACATCACACTCCAGCCTTTGGGGATCTGGTACCCCTGCAACACAAGAACACACAGGATTAAATGTATTATTACAGTAAAAACACAGAATGCAGTCATTAAGATTGTTGAGCGGACATTTTTATTTCACATGACTTTGATCAGGCTTTAGGTTTATTTACATCAAATCTCAACAGTTATCTCCACCATTAAACCAGACCTTCAAACTTCATTTCAAGTATTTTTCTTCAGATGTGGCTTTTAATGCTTTAATCTCCTCTCATTTGAGCTCTTTATTCACCTCAAACAGGAATTATTCCTCACAGAGAGGGCTGAGACTTGGGGGCACGCTGAGGGCAAAGGCAGGCTGACCCTGAACCCTGCAGGCTGCAACATAAATCTACTGTATGTACATCTCTATCCATCACATTTTGAATCAAATCTATTATTTTTAACATTTTCATTTGACTATTGAAGGATTTGAACCAATGAATATTATTCACATCAGGTGGGGTATCAATGTGGACATGATAGAGCTTTTCTATGGACATAACATGTTATCAGTAAATAAGAATGGCTGGAAAGTTTTCTTTTTTCTTTTCTCAGCCACTAAGAAGTGTTTGCACAGAGTTAATGACTGTTTATAGGCTTTGTTACAAGCTGACACAACATCTAAGGGATGGTAAATTACCATTTACCATCACTTAGATTAATTAAGTTTAATGTGCAAAGACCTAGTTAGGATGTCCTACAGACGTGGTCTGGACCGACAGACCCAATATAGACATGATCTGCACGTCCATGCAACGTTGACTGTTTGCAGGGACCAGTAATGTACTCATAGTGTAGTTGGTGCATTCCCAGATTTTCACTAATGTCTTTGCAAAAGTCTGAGGGACACCAAGAGTAAAATGTTCATACAAAATATTAAGACAGTTTGTTGATATTTAGCTTGCTTTTCTTACATTTAGCACTTTTACATTTAACGCGGACATTTCCTAAAAATCGACACTTACCAGCATGTTAACATTTAACATAACTTTAGGTTATCTAAATGTTAAATCTAAACATCAAAGTTAAAAATAAATCCAAATCTGTAACCTAATATTGTGGTAATAGAGCAATTAACCACACCTTAAAAACGATATGGTATTTGTTAGGGGTGGGAATTGGTAAGTTTTTATCAATATCTATGGCATTGTCGATTCTGTCTATCAATCCAATTCCTTATCAATTCCTGAGTAGTTCAATAGGTGGCAAAAAATTAATTGCACACAGTTTCCTAAATTATAACTGCCAGTTTATTTATGATAATCAATTGTACCTGGTATCGTTTGGAAAAATCATTCCAAAAGTTCTCCTTTATGCTCCTTGTGAAGGCAGAGTCATCTTCGTGTATGATGTAGTGTTGCTGTAGCTTTTGCAAGATGGGAAAAATCTCACCACAGGTCGGATTTTTGTTGCTGGAGTCTGTAGGTGTGTGTATAAGTTAAATGATGCTAACGTGATAGGCAGCATTAGCTGATTAGTTACCTGCAGTATTTACAGGAGAGGACGTGCAAACGTCACCGCTGCTGCTGCGTTGAAATTCACTAGTCCAGAGCGGGTCAAAAACACGACATTCACTTTAATTTATTGCGTATTTTGCGCACAAATGCTTTTGCATATTCGTAGTGTTTCCTCTCTGATGAACTATCTACTTTGTAAGTATTTGTAAGTTGCCCTGTTCTCATCCTTTCGTATAAAGTGCAACTAAACTTTCAAGCGTTTGTGCCGCTTAGGCGGCGTGTTTCCTGCTAAGTAAATGCGTAAGCTGCGCAACGTGCGTGGTGACATAATTTGCGCCGCCTGAAATTGCTAAGAGAATCGTTTGCAAAAATGGCGAACGATTCCTAGGAATTGAAACAGTGGGAACCGGTTCTCAACAAGAACCGGTTTTTGATAAGTTTCACTTTTGGTTCTACTAAACGGACACTAGGGGGCGCTAAAAGCAAGCCAAAACTGCCAAGTGTGCCTTTAAATTGGCTTGATCAATCAACCCTTACAGAACGTAACCTTTAAAACAGCTTGAATTCCACACGACTGATTGCTGATCCAACCAGAGTTGGTACTAGCTGTTCTTGTCTTTTTACTCACCCTAGTAGGATAGTCTAGTCAATTCTGGGGTTTTAGTGATCACTCAATCATACATGGAAAATTTCTACTCCGCCATAAGCAACTAACTCCAGTAAGCACCGGGTGAACTCCAAACTCTCAGCCATTTCACCGACGACAACAACCAGACGTAGGAGTGCGTTCTTATTTGGAATGCGGAAGTGGAGCGTGCATATAGCCTATATATATTAGCCTCTGATGTTCTTGCATATCCTCTCTCAATTCTTTTTTATTTATCATTTGAATATCATATGAAAAACAACTTATTGCCTCCCTACCAATCAGGATTGCAAAAACATTTTCTACCACTACTGCTTTGTTGAAACTCACCAATGACACACTCTGGTTTTGACAATACCCTGCCCACGGGGGCTCTTTTCCTAGATCTGACTAAAGCGTTTGGTTTGGTGGATCTTACCTGCTCCAAGACAAACTGTATTCCTTTGGTTTATCAAGGACTTCTATATTTTGGTTCAATTCATTTTTTCATAATCGTTCTCAAATTTTTGCTTTTAACGGGTCCCAGTCTAGACAGTGGGGAGTTGTGAGAGGCGTTCCTCAAGGATCTTCCTTGGGGCCGCTCTTATTTTCAGTCTTTATTAATGATCTTCATGTTTGGTGCATTTATATGCTGATGACACAATTTTATATAGCTCAAAACACAGCTTAATTGAAATTCAAGAGTCTTCCGTTTGATTTTAAAAACGTACAACACTGCTCATTATAAGTTGCTTTTAAATAAATTGAAATGTTATTCAATGCTTTTTCAGAGAAATTCTTCTACTTTGCTTGGTGAATTAAATTTACACTTATTAAATTTGTTGCCGCTGAAAGCTTCTGCATCAATTAAATATTTGGGTGTTTGGTTTGAGTCTGTCCTTCAGAACACACATTCAAGCAGTCGCAAACAAGATCAACTTTAGCCTAAAAATCTTATATCGTTCAATCAATTGCTTTGACGTTTGTGTAAAAAGGCGTATTGTCACTCAGCTTCTGTTCCACTCTCACCTCGGCTTTCCACAGGACGTGAAAGTGGCAGGAAAACATAATAGCGCTGTTTTACCCGCAAGCTCATTCCCGACCGGCAGCGATTCTAACGGGAGCAAAAGCGTTCCACACAGCTGATCCCACGAGGTCACAAAATCACGGGAGAATTGCAACACCATGCGTGATTTTAGACGTCCACACAATGACAAGCAAGGAGAAAGTCAGCTGCATGTCCAAAAGGTCTGTGGTTTATTTTCTGTTTTGTTTACATCGGCTACGGGGGTTTCAGAGGAAATGACGAACTGCACCTGCCTTTTATTTTGGAAGTTTTCGGATGTTTCGCACTGTCTTTGTCTTTGACTTCCTGTCTGTCCCGATCTAAACTGCGGAGTTTGACGTGTTTCAGAAGCGTAGCACGTAAAAAATAGACTCGAGACGTAACGATAGCATCCCATCGCTTCTGGGACGCGTCCAGAACGTAACACATAGCTGCTGGTGGAAAGGACCCTGTCCTCTATGACGGCGGCTAATTGCAACGTAGTACGTTTCGCAGCCGTTTCGCGACGCAAGTGGTTAGACTACGTTGATGAAATCTATCAGAATTCCACTGCTTTCTCCCTTCATTCTATTGATATTATTTACAACAGTTTATGTTGTTTTGTATTGCGTTGTCCGTTGTGAGCTCACCACTGCTATATGTACGATCGTCTGTCCTGGCCTTGGGCTGAAGCTAGGTGGAAACTTCACTGGTTGTGTTTATTTTAATTCTCCATCTTGTTTAACCACTTTGCTAATACCAATCCAGTCTCACTACAACATTTGCATGAACTCATTAAATTTCCTTTGTGGTTCCTCGTTTTAAAACTGAGTCAGGGAAGCTGGCTTTTTCTGATAAAGCTCCAGTGGACTGGAACCATTTACCTGCTCATTTAAGGTCCATCACTTCTTTTCGTCAGTTTAGAATTTCAGCGTATGAACATAACATGCCTACCTGTACCTGTTTCTGATTTTTACATTTACACTAACTCTCATTTTAACTTGATATTCATCTGTTTTCTGTTTGTTGCGCCATTTGTATGTTTATGTTTACATGTTTGTGTTACTTTACTTTTTTTTTTCTCATTTACTTATGTCATTGTTCATTTGTTAGTTACTTTATGTTTTAGTGTTTTTGCTTTTGCCCCATTGATATTACGTTCACATGGAAAATGTTGTTTATGTTATCTTGAATTTTTATTCTCATTGTAAATTTCTATTGAGGACCCACTTGAAAACGAGATGGTTCATCTCAAGTGGTTTTATCCTAAAATATAAGTTCATAAATAAATAAATAAAATTTAACACGTAGATCAGCTACAATTGAGTGAAACGTAAACGTGGTGGTATATGACAAGGATGATTCTGGTTTAAATGTGACCAAAGTGCTAAATGTATGAAACTTAAGCTGAATATCAAAAAACTGCCTAAAGATTTAGCAGCAACATTTTACTCTTGGCATTCCGTAGAAGCTTGCAAAGACATTACCGTACATCTGGGACTGCACCAACTACACTAGAGGTACATTGCACATTGTACATGCAGCAGTAGCTCAGGAGGTAGAGCGGGTTGTCCAGTAATCGGAAGGTTGCAGGTTCGATCCCGGCTCCGGCCAGAGAATGCTGCTGTGTGTCCTTGGGCAAGACACTTAACCCGCCTTGCCTGCTGGTGGTGGTCGGAGGGACTGGTGGCGCCAGTGCTCGGCAGCCTCGCCTCTGTCAGTGCTACGTTGTAGCTCATCCCCACCAGTGTGTAAATGTGTGTGTGAATGGGTGGATGACTGATTGTGTTGTGAAGCGCCTTGGGGGGTTGTAGAACCCTAAGAAGGCGCTATACAAATACAGGCCATTTACCATTTACCATTTACATTATTGGTACATTACACCGTCTGGCGTGCTATAAACGAAAGTGGACAAAAATAAACATTAAGGAATGGATTATTTATGTTTTGTTTTGTTTTTCTTTCTGCACAAAGAAAGTTATTTATAGATAAACAGTTTTTTTCTACGTTAGACGATGATGCAACACTGTTCCAGGTGGAAAGTTAAACAACTACAATTTTTGTCAGAGAATTGCAGAGGTGAGAAAATCTTGGACTTACATCCAGTTCAAAGGTCTGCAGAGCGGTGCGGTAACCCCCGGATACCGGCGGCAGGATCCGGAGCACCTCTTTAACGACACAGTCAACATACTGGAGCTGACTCAGCTTGTCCAGGGTCAGGTACGGGACATGAGACCGCGGACAGGGAAACCCTCCCTCTGCACTCTGACAGCTGCCGTTCAGCAGGCGGCTCGTCTCTGTTTCAGCAGCATCCTGGTCTTTTTCTACGGTGACACAGGGCAGCTCGTGGTTCTGGTTCTGCTGATGGATGAGGCCCTCGGCCTCCAGCTGTGCCCGGGCCTTCTCCACTACCTCTGGGTGGCGAAGCAGCTGCAGAACCAGAGATGTGGAGGCGCTGGCGGTGGTGGAGTGAGCAGCAAAGATCAGCTCCACTGCTGTTTCCTGAAAGACAGAAAACAGACGGATGAGGTTTCATTCACTGGTTCTACCTGGACTTGTGTCTCAGAACCAAACAATGCTCAACATCTACAGATGGACCTCTGATGAAAGGATCTCGGGGTCAGTCTCATCCCACTTTAAGTCTTTTTCTGTTTGAGCATCAGATCACAACAACCACGTGATCTCCTGACCTGACCATGCTACAGATCTGCATCCCATCATTACCAGTTTAGCATCATCTTCTGTGATGCTTTTCACACGTTTCTGTCCCTGACTCCCGTCTCCCTGTGATGTGTTAGTGAGGAGGTCTGGTACCTTGAGCTCTTGGATGCTGAGCTGCTGCCCGCTCTCCTTGGCACTGGAGAGCATGTAGTCAAAAGCATCTTGATATTCGTCCTCCGCCTGCTGCCTTGCCATCTTCTCCTCGATGATCTTCTCCATGTTGGCGTGCAGGATCTCTCTGGCTTTGATCCCCTGGAAAGACAAATGATTGCTGTGTCATCAGTGCCCCTCCTGACCCCAGAAACATCTGGAACATCCGGAGGGAACCTTGTACCTTTCGCAGCCCGCTGAGCGGAGCGTCTATGGGCAGGGAGAAGAGGTTGTTCATCAGCTGCTCAAAGATCTTAGCCAGGTAAACAATCCGTTCCTCCCGCAGCCGTAGATCAAGCAGGACGCCCACAGCGATGCGGAACGTCAGCGACTTGGCTGCACTGTACACATCGATGGCGCCCGGCTCGGAACACCACTTGGCAATTTCAGACTTGATGACATCCTGCAGCCGGGGCAGGTAGGACTCCAGAGCCCCCCGGCTAAAGACTTTGGCCACAATCTGAAAGGGATCAGAAACAAACAGTCAGGAGTCATAAGTGGTTTTATTAGTTGGTGTGTGGCAGCTGAACTGGACCTGTGAGAACTGAAGTCCTCCCCAGGGTCATGGTCTCACCTTTCTCTTCTTCCTGTGCAGGTCTCCGATGGAGTTGACCAGGGTGTTGGGTCCCAGGATTATGCGGGTGCTCTGGGGCCAATGGGTGCACACCAGGCTGTGCTCCCCCAGCAGAATCTTCCGGATGTTTTCTGCACCCGTCACCCGGATGAGGGGCTTTCCCAGGAGGTGGGTCTTAAACACATTTCCATAACGCTCTCGACGTGAGATGTGGAAGTTAGAACCCTGAGGTGTGAAAACGAATGTTTGAATGAAGATAAATACTCCAAATTATAAACTTAGCACAAAAATAAGAATATTTGTGACTGGTTGATTAGTTCCCCACAAACTGAGCCATTCTGAAGGAAATTGCACATTGGAAATGTATCAGTTTATTTCATTTAATAAGCAGGAGCCACAGTAGCATGTGGAGGAATGAAACACAGCCACAACAGCCTGGCTCCTCCTCCTCACGCTGTGGGAGGGGCCCCAGTCATCAAGCAGTCAGCCAGTGTGGCTGTGAGACCAGTCTGGTATCAGCTGGGACCACAAGTGTTCAGATGGGCGTGTGTGTGTGTGTGTGTGTGTGTGTGTGTGTGTGTGTGTGTGTGTGTGTGTGTGTGTGTGTGTGTGTGTGTGTGCATGCATGCACACACATTAGGTTTGTGGCTCCAGATGTTCCAATGATTTTAGATTTATTGCCAAGAAGCAAAAATCACCACAGAAATAATCAAGCAAGCATTAATCTCCTTTTGTTTGTTTGGGCGTCAAACTGAGTTTTAATCTTTGTTTTGTTTTTTGCCTGGTTGAATATTTTATTCATAAAATAAAAATATCCCCATTGTTGCTGTGATTCCAGGGCGGCTCACAGAGGAGCATTTGTAGGAGGACATTAAACATCTGAAACAATAAGTGTTCAGTTAGTGACAGCATTTCAGAACCGGCCCGTTCCAGGGTTCTGATGCTTCTTGGTCTTTATTCTGCTTCAGCTGAGGAGGAACGGACATCAAATAAATATCAAAGTGCAGGTAAAAGTCAACTAAAGCAGTCACTTAGAGAAGTGAGGGAACTATTTATTAATAATAATAATAATAATAATAATAATAATACACATCTGATTTTTGACATTTATTCATATTTTGATTGTTGTTTAATTATGTTGTAGGGATGAAGGTGGACGGAGGAACCGAACAGAAAGCGGATTTACGCACCGAGCATCAAGTCCGCACACGTCGCTGTGACAACAGAACTCCGTCTGGACAAGAACCTGCAAAAGCTTCTGGAAGCTTCCCGCGTTCCCTCTGCCTTATCAACACCTGAGCGGGCCCAGAACCTCCTCTTTAGAACCCACCTGGAACAGCCAGTGGAAGGTCTCCCCGACCAGCGGCCAGCCCATCGAGCCCCTGGGCAGCGGCAGGCTGGACTCCTTGTCCCGGGTCAGGCTCCAGCGGAGGCTCCACAGCTGGCGGGTCAGCACCAGCAGCAGCACCGCAGACAGAACCGACGTGAGCGCGGTGGCCAAAGCCGTCAGAACCCCAAAGTGGGCCAGGGCGAACATCTCCCAGCTGGTCCGCTTCTCAGCATCGACCTGCGTTAGAAACCGAGTCCGGACCTCCAGTCCGCGTTCCTCTTCCTCTCGTGGGAATTCTGTTCAACGAGAAGAAAGGCGAGTTTGTTCTGGATCTAATCAGAACATAAAAGTTATAGAAACCAAAAATGGGGCAAATATTTGATGAAGGCTCTGAACCAGAGTCCGTGCGTCATGGAGCTAATAAGCTGTTATTGTAGCTAATTGGACCGGAGGGGGTTCTGATCCCTCCTGGTTCTGCAAGAATCGCATCTTCCCTCCCACTCTCTGGTTCACTTTTATCTGTTCTATACTTTTTCCTTGTGTTTGGTCTTTAATGGGGAGTTAGTGAAGTCGACTCGGACCCCCACCCCCCTACACACACACACACCTGACGGATGCGCCCCCAGACTCTGGAGGAGGCGCAGGAGGAACGCTCTCCTCCTGGGTGAGGAGTAGCTGTCAACTATTCCAAATAGTTTTACAGGTCTGCGTGCGCCGGCTTGTCTATAAGGTTCTGCACCTTTATAGGTACAGTTGGGGGCTCCGCCGCCCCCCGGGCCCTCTCAGAGGAAAGGTAATAAATCTGGTTACAAAGTCTGAAGGAGGACGGGCCAGAACAACGAGGAGAGTTCTGAGCGCAAAGATAAATAAGTAAACAAATAAATAAAAAGTCCCCAGATAATCAATCAGTGAGAATTCAAACCAAACTAAAATGTTTCAGAGCGCCTACCTCCTCGCTCCTCTGCGCCTCCGAGTGCGTCTGCTCTGAAACCTCCCTCTCTCCTTCTGGACCGGACCGGTGCGTTCCTGCAGAGAGAGCGGGCAGCAGGAGGTTTTATAGAACCGGGCCACCTTCCGCCGGTGACGTTAACGAGGCTCGTTCATTCACGGCGCGGAGCGGACTGGCGGCTCCAGGAGCAAAAAAAAGGAAAAGGTTTGAAGAACCAAGTGGAGAGACGCAGCGGTGCGTCCCGAGTGTGTGCGCGCGCGCGCGTGTGTGTGTTGTGATGGCATCCAATAGGGAGAGGGCTCAGGAGCCAATCAGCGGGGATCAGCGCAGAGGTTTTGGCGCAGATCAGACCGCAGCTTCAGTTCAGCGCAGCCTGGCTGGAGCGGAAAATAACTCTGGAATCAAAACACAATTCCATCTGAACTTCCCACTTCTGTCTGTGTCGTCATCATGTCCAACAACGACGTCACGAGTCCTTTTATTATTATTGTTATGATTATGATCTAACATAATATATATTCCTTTATTTTAATTAAAAGATCGCATTTCTCTTTTTGCGTGGATGTGATTTATTTGGATCATTTCTGGACTTTGGGCTTATTTTATGTGAGTTTATTGTTTACTCGGTAATTCCGGTATAACTCGCGTCTTAATGCATCTGGAGTTTTATCCTGAGACTTCCTGCTGCTCCGCGCTCAGAACCGCGCTGATCCAGACCCAGGTTCGGGTTCTGACCAAACAGAACCGCCATTTCATTATTTCGTCAAAAAATAAAAATGCGCATAAATCCTTTTATTTGTTAGAGAATAAATTTATTTCACATTTTATAAAGCAATGAAACAAACGAATGTTTTTGCCTTGTTGATCGCGGAGTCGTTATTAAACCGTTAAATATGATTAATTATTGTCTAAAGATGCTGCAGGTCTGATGGTCGATGATGAAAGAGGAAATATGAAACAGTGACTTTATTTGCTTCAACGTTATTTATTGATTTGCTTCTGCAGACAAATAAAACTTCATTCGTTTCATAAAATAAAATTCACTGATTTTTGTTTCTTTTTCGTTTCGTTTCATTCAGAGAAAACAGAATTCGTTTTTTTACTAAAGATGCGATTTTTTGTTATTATTTAAATCATCATCTGAGTCATTTTAATGTCACGTGGTCTAAGTGTTGTTTTAGTCAGAAAACCTGCTTTAACCCTGGAGGTTTTTCCTGTGTTTTTCTGCTGCACAACTTCGGTTAAAATATAAAAAATACTGAAAGAAACTAAAGAAATCCCACGTGCTTTTACATTATGGATTTACAATAAAATCATTAAAGTTGTTTACATCAAATTAATCCAACAGCAAAACATTTAGTTTTATAAAACGAGGCCCAAAAATCACAAGCCCCATCCACCCCCCCACTCAGTATGACGTCAGCTGATCCCAGAAGATGTTATGGAACTCCATCACCAGAACTCTTTAAAGCTCTTTTTCCTGAAAATATTTCTGAGGAATTCTGTAAAAACAGGCAAGGAAAACTGAAACTTTTAGATGAAAACAGTTCACAGGATCTTTTAACGCTGATTTGTGGAGAAAAGAAAAAGAAAAGTCTGTTTTGATGACTTGTACTTATTATATATGAGAACAGTCCTTTGTCTTTATATCTAGCTGTTTTTATCTTGTATTTTTTTATCTTATCTGTTGGTGTAAAGCTAACTATGTGTCTGTTGCTGCTGCCTCTTGGCCAGATCGTCGTTGTAAATGAGAATGAGTTCTCAATCCACTCATCTGGTTAAGTAAAATAAAAAGAAAAGAAAAGAAAAAAATCAGACATTAAAATAAAAAGGTGAACCAGTAATAAAAATACGTTGCCCAGCTGCTTCAAACTTGCTTTGACCGTTACAGTTTCATAGATGATTTAGGAGGATGGAGCTCTCAACTTGAAGACATTTCAATTCTCTAAATTTAAATAATTTGGTTTGCTGAAAATCACTGGAAATCATTTATTGTTACATTCAGTATAAAATCCACAGAGTAAAAGCCAAAACAGACCATCACAGTTAGAATAAAACCCCAAAATCTTAATCAGATTACCCCAGAGTTAACATTAAAATAGATAAGTTCAGCAGGTTATCAGTGATGTAAAGACATGTCTTTAGCTAACAGAAGGGGGTCTCCAGAGACAAAACTGTCCTGCTCTGATCCGTCTCTGTCCTGTTGTCCCATCACACCACCAGGATCTCCTCAGACACTTAAAGGAACCTTCCTCTAATCCTGCTCTGAGCTTTTAAAAGCTTCTGTAAGCGAGACCTTCATCCTGCGGCGCCTCAGGGTGTTTCATCCTCAACGGTTTGTTCTCCAGATCTGGTTTCAGCCTCAAACACGTGACAGACAGGAGCTGCTGGATCAGATCAGAGCTGTTTGTGTTGGATTATTCATCTCTATCTGATATTGACGTGTGTGTGTGTGTGTGTGTGTGTGTGTGTGTGTGTGTGTGTGTGTGTGTGTGTGTGTGTGTGTGTGTGTGTGTGTGTGTGTGTGTGTGTGTGTGTGTGTGTGTTCGGGCCTAAGGGCTGATTTTTTGCGTGTTACCCTCACTCTTATTTAAAAAGAGGGACTGCAGGGTGTGCTCCAACAGGGCCATCACACTCCTGAGCCTCCCTGCTAAAGTCAGATGGTCAAACCTTGGATTCAGGAGGAGCAATGTGGTTTTTCTCCTGGCTGGACCAGCTCTATATCCTTAGGGGGGGTCCTTTTGCCTCAGCTCTTGATTTACTGGTCAATCTACGTTCCAACGCGCGCGTGTGTGTGTGTGTGTATGTGTATGTGTGTATGTGTATGTGTGTGCGTGTGTGTGTGTGTGCGTGCGTGCGTGCGTGCGTGTGTGACACAAGCGGCTGAAATGAGTTTGGGGGTGAGCACACTCGACGGCACCTGGAGAGGGGGATTACCTTTCCTCGGGTGCCGGTGCCCAATTCCAATTTTAAACTGCACCAAGACGCTGAAGGTTTGGGGGGGGTTAGGGTTGTGTGTTGACACCAGCTGGTGTAAGCTGGACGATGTCTGCGCTGCCCCATCCCACCCCAACTGCAAGATGTACTTCAACACGCTTCAACACCACATTAGAGCAGGCTGAGGGAGACTAGGGGTCTTCTCACACCCCTGATCTTGGTTTGCTGCCCAGGGCTGGAGACTAGGAGTGGGAGCTGGTCGTCTGGTCGGGGTCTGGGGTGGTGGGTCACTTTGCTCTGCGCTGGGCGGGGTTGCCTGCTCATCATTACCCCAGTTAGAACAGGACCATCTCTGAGTCTGGTAGTAGATCCTCCCTCTGTGCAGCTGTATCAGACCAGAGTGTGTAGGGTGTGTATGGGGAGTGTGAGTGGGTGTATTACATTCTCGTGTGTCTAGGTTGAATGTATTTTTGAGTGAGCTGGAGGGCGGGAGTGTGTGACTGCCTATCTGTCAGGTAGAGTCTTGGACTCCTCCCTTCTCCTGGGACATCTTGCGTTGCTATAACATCTTGACCTACCCTTCCTCTGCCTCATTTCCTGCTGGTGGGTGATACCTCGGTCTGCCTGCATATTTGCAGCTCTCGTATCTGGGGCTGGAAGTTTTTGGCATTTGTCAGCTCACTCCTGGTGGCTGCCTGGTGGGGTCTGGGCCCCTGGGCTCTGTTGGGCGCCCTTGGGTCCCGGGCCACTGGGTTCTGAGCTCGATCTACTATCGAGTGGGTAGCTTCATGTGGGCCTGGGGGCTTGCCATTGTTATCTCCTGGGCCCCTGGCACGGCTGCTGGGTGGCCCCCCTGGAAAAAGCCTCTGCGCCTATCGGGAGGGGGTTGGGGCTCCTCCGGTGGTGGTCTCCCTGGGTGTCTCCACACTCTGGGGGAGACCGCTGGATCTCTGGGGCTGGGATCTCCTCCATCCTCCTTGGGTCTTTGGGGGCAGGTCTGTGGCCTCCCACACTATTGGACATTCCTATAGAGAAACCTTACATAAACAAACACATGTACACAACACAGGTGCTCACATGGTGCTCTCAAGTATGGGCTTGGGTGTTTTTAACACATAATCTAAGGCTGTGGTTGGCACTATATGCACTAGGATTTATTACTGTGTGCTTTTCAGCAAAAGTTGCTGCTGTTATACATCCTCATGTTGTTGGTGCACTGATGTTTTGGTTCTGTTGTATTTTTGTGTCCCCGTTTTATCCTCGCTCTCTCTTTCTGCAGGTCTAGAAGTGGATTATTTTGCATTCTTTTCTGTTTATTTTTGTGAACTTTTTTTCCACCTCTTCCTTCTCTCTCCCCTCTTTGTCTTTCATTTCCGTCTCCGTGTCAGTTGGGATTTAAGACAACCGAAAGCATTTCTAATAAAGTTTTGATATCAGGTGGAGCATTAAAGCTGAATCTACAATGCTCCACCTGTGAGAGTAAAACTGTAAGGCTTGTTTTCGGCACTCAGACATCAATTCTGATAGCTATACAGCCGGACAGGACACGGGGAAAAAATGCGGAGGAAAATGGATGGATGGGTGGGTGGATGGATCCATCTCATGGCTTTAATCAGACTTTGTAAGTCAACAAGTGAAAGAAAACTTTAATATCATCTACGTAGAGGTTCCCCAAATTCCTGATCAAATGCAGGAAACCTGAGATTTAAAAACAAAGCCAGTAAGAAAAAGTGATGCTCTCTGGTGGACATATCCAAACAGGCCTGGAGGGGAGGAGGAACTGGCTGTGGTTATAACGGAGAATGCATGGGCCAGGGCTCTTGAACTTGTCCACTCTTCTCTCTGTGCATGCCACCAACTAATTCAATTAAAAATAGTCCACAAGACACACATCTCTAAAGCCAAACTGTCCTACCCCGAAGTAAGCCCATAGTGTACCAGATGTAACCTCACGGCAGCATCCCTCAGCCACATGTTTTGGTCATGCCCACTCCTGAATAGATTTTGGAGGACCACCTTTGGCACACTATCCAGAGTTCTTAACCACAGACTTGAACCAAATCCTGTTGAGGTTCTTTTGGGGTCCTTGAAAATCAACTAAATCTTAATGCTACCAAAAAACGTTATCATTTGCCCTGCTTCTGGCCCGTCGAGCTATTTTACTCTAATGGAAAGACACCTCTCCTCCCTCACACACACAGTGGCTGCAGGATGCCCTTTCCAGCGAGCATTTCCAGCTCTGAGAAAAAATAATGGTTTTGTATGACTTTGTGTGGCTAAACCTGGGTCTACATGAAGGTGCCATCCATGGGTGGGTGTGATAATTAGGGTTTGTTTGTTACAATTTTTTGTTGATTCTGCCAAACATTTCTTATCATGGGTTAGGGTTATACACACGTATCTTCATTTCTGTTCATGCTAGACATCAATCGCTAAGTGCAGTTGTAGATGTCTATAAATAAGTAAACACAAATAACCATGTAATGTAAACATTACCTGTTTACCTGTCTGCAAACTTAAAAACTTGCTCTACATTTTGCTGCTGTGCGTTGAAAGCAGCATCTTCTATTCTGTGGATGTTTCCTGTTAGTGACTTGTGTGTCCTGGGTGAGATGGTTTATTCATTTACTGATGCAGACAAATGGAGATAAAACCACAGCAGAGACAGGAGACATGTAGCAGCATGCTGGACAAAAACATCAACACAAGCACAAAGACAAATCTACCTCAGCATGCACATTGTGTTTTTAACAGCACTGCCTTTATCGGGTAGGAGGAGGGAAATGTCTGGAAACCCAAATAACACAAATCTCTGAGAAAACGGTTGCTAACTCTCAGACATTCAAACGTCTGAAGCTGAAAACATCCCTGACTCAGATGTTTGAAGATGGCAGCCACCTGATCAGGCTTCAGATCAACTGGTAAAGTGTGTGCGTGTGTTTGTGTGTGTGTGTGTGTGTGTGTGTGTGTGTGTGTGTGTGTGTGTGTGTGTGTGTGTGTGTGTGTGTGTGTGTGTGTGTGTGTGTGTGTCAGATTGTACACAGTGAAGCTGAAGCAGAAGTCAGATTCTGATGCCATCAATCATGCAATCAATGCTGTAGGCAGCAGTAGCTCAGGAGGTAGAGCTGGTTGTCCAGTAATTGGAGGGTTGTAGGTTCGATCCCGGCTCTGCTGATTCTGCTGTTGTGTCCTTGGGCAAGACACTTAACCCACCTTGCCTGCTGGTGGTGGTCAGAGGGGACCGGTGGTGCCAATGTTCGGCAGGCCTCGCTTCCACCAGTGCGCCCCAGGTCAGCTGTGGCTACATTGTAGCTCATCACCACCAGCGTGTGAATGGGTGAATGCCTGATTGTGTTGTGAAGCACCTTGGGGGGTTGTAGAACTAGAAGGCGCTATACAAATACAGGCCATTTACCATTTACCATCAATCCTGAAGCAGCATATGCGTGTCTCCACGGGCCGACCAAAAGGACCGTTATCAGAAACCAACAGAGAACGTGAGCAGGTGTAGTTACTTGGAATGGCCCGGTAGTAACTGAGCAGAACTTTTGGTTAACTCACTGTGATTGGTTATAACTCAGTAGAAATGGCCTGTGTTTGATATAGCGCCTTCTAGAGTCCTAGAACCCCCTACAGGGCTCTGTTTTCTCTCAAAGCACCGTAAAAAACGTTGCTTCTTCTGGTCATTGAACACCACATTTTACATAACACAGCTACGCTCACGCGTCTCTGAATGGATTAAAGTATGGTGCACTTTGACAGAATAGATATCTTAATGTTATTAATGTCCATGGATGCTTTTTGGCACTGATCAGTGACATCACTCACTGCTGAAATGGTTGCGGGCTGCTGACGTCTTAGCAAAGTCCTGAGAGGGCTGAATTTATATGGAGACACAACGGCTGAGAGAACCGAGCCACCGTATCTCCCACCTTGTGCTCACGTGTTTTGCCACCCCCCCACATAGGTACAAATGTAGCTTAACACATGCAAGATTGTGGCCCTCACAGGCTTCTCTGGATGCATTCAAGTTTATTATGTTTTTGTTTTGTTTGTTTTTTTCCAAAAACCAAAGAGGCATTACTATTCCCCAAACAACTCATCTATGCTGATTAAGAACTTCTTCTTCTTCATTCTTGCTAAATGGAAAACACATTGAATTGCCTCTGTGTATGACATGTGCTATATAAATAAAGCTGCCTTGCCTTGTCTTCTTCTTAAACTGTACTTGAACATGCAGCATCACCAGCACTGGACTCAAAGCATATCTGGGCATTATCAAAAAGACTTGTTGGAACCAAAATTTTGTATTTAGTTGTTATTTTTGCCAGCATAAGGAGACTTTATATTTTCGTCATTTTTTGCAACAATCTGCCAGCAGAAATGAGAACTCTTTCAGCACTTAATGAAAGTGCTCCCCGTTTCCAAAGCATAGGTTCATGACCTCCAGCAGCAACCCAGTGGACTTCCTGCTCTGTTAGAAAGCTGCCAGTCAGGAGAGCGGCTGTCAGTGTGCAGCGGAAGCTGCTCCAGGATATTTTACACCGGCCTTCCTGGAAACCCAACACACCAACAAGTAGCCGAGCAGCAGGAGGGAAGAGGGAGAGTTTTTTCTCATTCCCTGGAGAAGAGAGAAGATGAGTGAAGGACGATGGGGAAAGTGTAGCGACAGGGGTGAGAACACGGTAACCGTTCAGTTTTATTAATGAGTGCTCATTTTGATTTGTTTGTTCAATTTAAAATAATCAGTTTCTTTGTAAGAGTAATTATGATTTAAAATTACATAACTGTCCATCTCAGCGTCAGACCTACATAGAGATGGTTTTTTATCATCAATACATATTTTCAAGCTAATATCACAGCCAACATCAGCGCTAACTACAGAGCTAACTACACAGCCAACATCAGAGCTAACTACAGAGCTAACTACACAGCAATCATCAGAGCTAACTACAGAGCTAACTACACAGCAATCATCAGAGCTAACTACAGAGCTAACTACACAGCCAACATCAGAGCTAACTACAGAGCTAACGCCACAGCCAACATCAGAGCTAACTACAGAGATAACATCACAGCTAACTACAGAGCTAATTACACAGCCAGCATCAGAGCTAACTACAGAGCTAACTACACAGCCAACATCAGAGATAACTACAGACATAAGATCAGAGCTAACTACACAGCCAACATCAACGCTAACATCAGAGCTAATATTAAAAACAATATCAGAGCTCATATCATATCAGAGTTCAAATCAGGCGTGGTGCCCTTGCTGGAGTTCTGGAGATATGGCGCCTCTACTACTTGATTGGTTCATTGAGCTAAATAAATGTTTCAGGGCGGAAACCAATATGGTGACCACAACTCATGCCAGAAAAGTCAGTTTTTAATCACTTAAAGTTCAAAAGCAGATAAACAAAATAGTAGACATCTTTGAAGCTATTCCATTCAATTCAGTTTAATTATTTAGCACCAAATCACAGTAGGAGTCATCTCAGGGCACTTTACAAAGTTAACATTCCAGTTGAACCTGCTGAACTTGACCGTAGATCGGGGTACAAATAGCATATCCATTTTATAAATAAGCACAACATTGCCTAAAGATAAGCATGTGTAGTTTTTACCAGTGAGAAGTTATTTAGTGACTCAACAAAACAAAGACTTAAGATAAAACTATTAAATCAATGGAAAATGAGCTCTAGAATCTGTTCAGATTGTTAGAGGACAGGATTCTTCCAGTAACAATGGTTTGTAGCATTATTACATCATGTAGATACCAGCATAAGACAGGACAATAAATAGTGCAAACTGAGCTATAAACATGAGAAAGGTGTGGAAAGGCGCTCTGGGTTTGACCCCCAGGCCTTCTCCGGAGGGTGAAGGGGCAACACCACGACTACCGGTGGTCCACTTCCTTATCTTTCAGGCAGAGCACCCCGCCAACCCAGCAGGACTTAGTATCGGGTTCGTGCAAGGGCGAGGGGTCACGACCTCAGAAGACGACTGCTCTGCTTCACTCAAGCTTTTAAAGGGACGGTTGTTTTTAGTGAGACTCATTCACCGGAAAATATACGAAAAAGGTAAAGACACAAAAAATGTTTTCAGGGTTTTAATGCTTTGTTACTATTTTTTTAAGCAAAAGCACGCTAACAACCATCAAACTAATGATTTTTCTTGTTTTATTGTCCAAAAGATATCCTACTTCAAAATTTCCTTTTGATTTCTGACATGTTGCAGTAACATTTCCTGTAGCATTTCTGCTATTTTCTCTTCTACTTCCACCCTGTCATTTTTGAAGTAAGTTGGAATGATGTCCAACAGGAGTTGTGATATTTCTGCCACCAAACACTGGCGGTGTCACCAAAGCTTGGTTGTGGCCTCAGGGCTGACATACCTGACGGAGGGAAATGACCACTATATTACCTGAGTGTGTCCGTGTGTGTTCGGACGTGGCTGCTTTGTTTACTCTGATAGGGGAGTAAACAAAGGATAGAGGAAGTGTCTTTTATGTGAGAGAAGAGCATCCATCCAGCCCTGAAGACACACACAGACAGGCAGCGAGACCACCTGCTACACACACACACACACACACAGATCTGGTTGTCACAAAGCGTCCTCAGGCTACGAATCAGGCTGTAAGCAGACCAGCAGAGGTGTGTGAGTGAAGTTTACAGGCTAAGATGACGTCCACAGACAGCCACAGTGTTTAATCCTGTGGTTGGAGCTCTAGTGGGAACGTCAAAAAAGTGTGTTTTTGTTTTTGTTTCCTCACAGAGGAAGAACCTGCGTCCTAAAGAGGTAAGAACATGGTTTCTGGGGAACTGTGCAAACTTGAGATGAACTTTTGGTCTGTTTGTCCTCAATGAAAGGAAAGCAGTGCAATAAGACAAGCCACAGAAGCAACTGGCCATTTTCAGGAAGTTTTACAAACAGGATGCAAAGGTGGGAAAATACTCTTTTTGAAAGTGTATATGGAGAACAAAGTTTCTTGGTGTGAATATACTCATCAGCTGGCCTTAGCAGGAACAATTTGTGATGTTAAACAAGCTTTTATTTATCGAGTGGTGGTATGTTTCTACTCCCAAAGAGACTATTTCAATACAATGTAAATAGCAAGAGCGAAGGTGGTAATAATGAGAACATTTTACAGTATATGAACCCACATTTATTGTCTATGATGGGTTATTAACAACATAGTTTTAGGTGGAAAAATGGTGGGGGATATGCTACACTCCTGCATATATTCCACTTATCTGGGTTCAATCTGTGAAGGCAGCTGTAGCTTGTAAGCCTAGACTCCCCCATCACCCACCCACTTTCACCAGCTCCCCCAGTGGGATCCCAAGGTTCCTGGGTCAGCTTAGAGAGAGACAAACCCTCCAGTGTGTACTGGATCAGCCTCATGGACATGTTGCTGGTAACCCCATTGCCTGATAAATCTCCTCCCAAAGGGGATGTCCAAGATGCATCCTAAACAGATGCCTGAACCACCTCAGCAAGCGGCTCTCATTTTGGAGGAACAGTAGCTCTTCTCTGAGCCTTCCTAAATGTCTGTGCCCCTCACCCCAACTCTAAAGCCGACTGCACACTGGAAGCATCAGCAGCGCGGAATGGCAGCAGAACGGCACTGCTTCAAATAGAATCCTTTATAGTCTATGGGGGTGACACAAACCAGCCGCACCACACCGCACCACTAAAGATAGGATCGAGTTCTATTTTTTCCGCAAGCCGCTTCTGGGATGCGTCAATTTCCGCAATTAAAATAGGGCTACACAGGAAATCACACTCGGTGCATGCGCGGTTCATTAGCAATCTGGATGCAGTGGGGTAAACATCTTCTCTGACCGCAGCTTGAACCACCCGCTCCGGCTGTGGCAACGCAAGGACTGACCGTCTGCTGAGCAATCTTGTTGGGAGGATCCCATGGCAGCACCGCTGCTCAGTGAGAGAGTAGGAAGCTTGTCCTTCTCAGTGATTCCCCTAGAAATTTTCCAGCTGTGGTGCTTGTTGACCGGGGGTCGGATCGCATTAGTTCCGTACTGTCCGTAAGAGCGGTGGATGGGTGGGGCGCGCACGAATCTCGTTGCTGCTGTTCTGTCCGTAGAAGCGAGGGGGTGGGGGGGCTATGGAAGAGAAACCCTGCCTTCATGTCATAGTCTCCAAAAGCAACACTGCTCATGCCTGCTTTGTTTACTAACTTGTGGCACCTAGAAAGAACTCTGCAGGCTTTTCTGCGCCACTTTAGCAGGGCCTGCCCTGTCCGTGCCCACAGCCACGTTCCTGAGAAGTCTGTGTAAACATAACATGACCATGCAGGGGCAAGCTGTCCCCACCCGACCCAAGCCAAGACTGAAATGTGAATGGGTCAGCAGGCTGAGACAGGCTACCATGAAGAGGATTCTGATTTTGACTGCTTGTATTTTCAATCTCTTTTTTTTGGCCATTACCCAAAGCTTGTGATCGTAGATGAGGAATGGAACAAAGATGGATAGCAGAGTGCAACATGGCACATTTGGATTTCCTCTGGAGTGGAGTTAATGACCTTCATTATAGATTTAGGTGCTACCAGATCTACACAGCATCTCCACCTGCCATCTGATCTACTTTACTACCAGTTGACAGCTGTCTCAAACATGCCACCACAGATTGGATAACAATTCTGGATGACAATGTTGCACATTGACCAGCAATCTAGGCTGTCCTAATTTATCTGTGGACATTAGGGCTGCACGATATTAGGAAAACCTGCGATAGGCGATAACAGTGCTTAATATTGCGATATCGATATTACTTGCGATAAATGAACAAATACTTAAAGGCCCTATCAGTGATATTCATAGAAATCATGGTAAAAACTGCGACTCTTTAGCGCCATGCAGTTTCGAGTAAGTATTGCAGCTACGGTGGCCCACTCAAAAAGGCAACAACTCCAGCGTTCACTCCAGCTATCTGGTTCGTTTTTTTATAAAAAAGCATGAGATTGATTTATTTCCAGTCTCTGTAGCCTAACCCACACAAAGCATATAACTACTCAAGCAGGTAAAAAACATTTTTTAATGAGTGTTCAGTCTTAATGCATAATGCCACACGTAGCCCCCCCTCCCCATGCTGCCTGTCACCGATTCACACACGGAGGAGGGGTGGCATCAGCTGTGGCGTCCGGTGTCATGTGGATCAGAGCAGCGGAGTAAACAAGAGTCTGCCGGTTAGCCATCAGCTGATCGGTGTGCGCCGCAATGAGGATCGAGATGGAGCTAACATCAACCACTGGCTGTTTAGCGATCGGATAGCCGATGAGGTTTGGCTGGAGCCGGGGACACGCTGTGGAAATAAAGTACCGGTAACTAATGCTAACATGGCTACCGGCTAGCGGACCACCGTTGGGAGAGACACGGCAGGCTGCGGTAAGAGAGGAGACTTTAATAGTAGGAGCTTTCTTGAAGAAGGACTTTGGAACTGATACGTTGGGACCGGATTGGGAGCTTTATTATGAAGAAAAGATCAGCTGAGGTGAGTCATAAAAACA
>SSNS01000003.1:5937954-6048156 GCA_006937985.1 Aphyosemion australe | reverse complement strand
AGGCGGCGCTATCCTACACCCCCCCTTAGTCAACAAACATCACGGATGTGAACATTTCTAGAGGAAACACTGCTGTTAGCTGTTATATCAACCTACCAGTCCTGAAGGAAGCTAGCATAGCTATCTGTCACCGATTCACACACGGAGGAGGGGTGGCATCAGCTGTGGCGTCCGGTGTCATGTGGATCAGAGCAGCGGAGTAAACAAGAGTCTGCCGGTTAGCCATCAGCTGATCGGTGTGCGCCGCAATGAGGATCGAGATGGAGCTAACATCAACCACTGGCTGTTTAGCGATCGGATAGCCGATGAGGTTTGGCTGGAGCCGGGGACACGCTGTGGAAATAAAGTACCGGTAACTAATGCTAACATGGCTACCGGCTAGCGGACCACCGTTGGGAGAGACACGGCAGGCTGCGGTAAGAGAGGAGACTTTAATAGTAGGAGCTTTCTTGAAGAAGGACTTTGGAACTGATACGTTGGGACCGGATTGGGAGCTTTATTCTGAAGAAAAGATCAGCTGAGGTGAGTCATAAAAACACTTGGAGGCTGGTGTCTAGCTGTTGCGGGCGGGGTTCTCATCATATGCGGCTGCAGAGTGTTGGAAATCAATAAGACCTGACATATTTGATGTGTCTTTTGATTTCATTGTTTGTTATTCAAACTAACAAAGTCCAGCAACAGTGTAACAGCTAGTCTCGTCTCTTCTTAGTTGCATTGTCAGACGCCATGCTTCCACGGCGCACTGCTGCCCTCTGCTGTTTCTTTCAGGTTACAGTCATAGTGCAAACGCGTAACTCAGAGCTCGTATGTCCCTAAATAGCTACCATATTTCAAGATGGAGGATGACCATGGAGCGTCGACCACAATTTATGTATTAAAAATGTAAAATTTGAAGCTGAGAGGAATATTTAGAATTGATGTTGGTGAGAAATATTAATGAAAAAGGACAAGTTTGTGCACTGGATACACAGAATTTGGTAGTAAACAGGTAAAAATATTACACATTGTGGCTTTAAATCTGCAGTTTTTGTATATATACTTTAGACACACCACCCCATCCTCTATCATTAGTATTAATACAGTAACAAAATGAAATCATGCAAGTTCACATTACATTTCTAGAGCCCAGTATATAGATCTTTATGGTTGCGTTGGAGGTGACAATGGAGATTTGTTGTGCTTCCCCTCATGGTTGCCACGGGTGTTTGACATGTCTTGCAACAAACACAAATACTTTGAAATAATAGTCATGCTGTTTGAATTATGAGTTATTTCTCGCTAACATTTTCCACACACATCTAACCCTCAGTCATTGCGACGCTCTCTAAGCTAACTCAGATGTTTGCTAGCCATCCAAATGAAGTGCCGTCCACCTAGGCACCAAGGCATCTAACCTATAAGAACCCAACCGATTGGCCAAATGAGTGAAGGGCTCTATCTGATTTGCCAAAAACTTCATGCTTCCATTTGATTGACAAAATGCATTATGTGTAGCAAAAATCTGAGATGACCATTGATTGCGATATTTTTCTGTTTTTGCGATATGCCTATTGCGCATGCTGATATTGCGATAACGATAAATTTTCGATATATTGTGCAGCCCTAGTGGACATCTTTATGTTCAAACACGATGTTTGTTATGGCCCTTTGCTACCTGTGATGAGGTTACACTGTCTTTTCCCATATGTATTCCTCATCAGGACAATGGAGTCTTCAGTCAAGGAACCATTCAGAACTCCAGGACAGCCCTGAGGATGCCTCTGGTGAAGCTGGTGGAGGATGCTGGGGAGAAGACTTCTTAGGCCTTTCTGCTAAACTCGCAACCCTCATAAAACAAAAATGGATGAGCGGACGGATAGACCTTCATGTCTTTCCTGCAGGTGGTTTGTCCAGCTGGGCCCCTTGGGTAAAAAAACATGGCCTGTAGGCACTCCCACAGGGGCACCAACACAGGGCCTATTTCCAGAAGATGACCCCAGTAACCCTCGATGCTCCTGTTGCATCATCCATGAAGGCCCTTTACTTAGCACCTGAATCTGCCATTTTGGGCCCTACCAGGGGCAAAGTTCACCTGACATAATAGCTCCTAGGATGTTTAGGGTCCACAAACTCCTCAACCACGATAAGTTCCAGAAGTTGTTTATGGATATTCTCAGATGTTGGGAAATATTACATTTATGTGAACAAGTCCATATTTACATGATCCAAGGTTCATGATAATAAATCAATAATTTTCTGAGATTATAAATTAGAATAAAGTCTTAGTGAATAAACTCCTGATCCTAACTCCATCTTGAAGAAGATGTGCTCTCTGGAAATTCACAACTTTAATCTGTTTTCCTCACAAATGTTTTATTTATTAAAATCAGTAAACATCAGATTTTCATTCACTTTCTTTTTATTCTCCAGTGAGCCTACATAATATGTCTTAAAGTTGTCTCTAAAATCCTACAGATCTTCTGTCACTGATATGGTATGAGAGAAGCAGCTTCTGTAGACTAAGAGATGAATCAAAACTGCAGTTTGATGAGTTTTTATTGGCATTATAAAGTCATCAGTGTTGGTCTTATCTTTATGACCAGCTGAGGAGAGGCTGCAGCGCTGCTGCCTCTCCTTTTTGCTCTCAGCAGTTCGTCTTCTTCTCTCCTCCCTAATCCATTTATCATTTACAGTAGGACGCATCCTGCCACTTCTGAGTTATTTACTCCACCCCCAACCACAGCGCACACACACACACACACACACACACACACACACACACACACACACACACACACACACTCTTATTCATAATAAAAGAAGTAAAGTTTTGTGCATCTATGGAGGAATTTTTTTTACATTTCTTAAAAAGAAATAATATTCATTGACTGTATTTTTCAGACATGTTTGCTGATTTATAACTCCACGATTGTTATTAAAACAAATCGTGCTGCAGGGAGCAAAATGTATAAATTAGTGTACGTTTACTTTTACAGACATCTGCAATCTTTACCATTTCTATTTAGGAGTCTGAATCTGTCGAACAGAACAAATACGATTGTTTCAAACTTTCTGCAACTCACAGAAACTTCAAAAGTGGACAAATCACAAACAAAAGTGAGTGTGAAATTGAAAATTATATGAAGCTGCTTTAGTTTTTGCTCTGTCTTGTGTCACGACATTTAAACTCCTGCAGAAGTGAACGGTGGGTTGTTGTGGAGCGTTTCGCTCAAGTCATGTTGGAGATTTTATTCGGTTTATCTTGTTTTGCATCACATAAATCACAGTGACTGTACATTCCAACTGGAGTTCATCCCACACACACATTCCTGGATCAGAATACATCCACACACCTGATAAAACACACACACACACACACACACACACACACACAGTGACAGCCTTCATTCCTGACTCCTCTTCAGCTACTTCCTCGCTGACCTTTGCCCTCCACGCGTTAACAGAGGTGCTACCTGCCTGAGGCTCCAAGTGTCTGTGTGTTTCCTGTCTTCATACCTGAGTGATGACCAGCTCTGCTAATATGACATCAGACAGGTTTATTCACAGAATGAAGTAAAACATTATTCTATAGAACTTTTGAATGCTGAAAAGTTCAAATTGCAACTTTTTCTATTTTCAAAGTGAAATGGACACAAAGCTGATTATCTTTCTTTTATAGCAGGAGAGGCCTTCAACCTGGTGCTTAACCCAAACTTAACCCAGACCGGTCCAACAGATTCTCTCATGATCAATGTGCGGCCCAAGGGTCATTCTGAGGATTTTTGAGCGGCCCCCAATTTCATTTCTAGAGTCATGAGTTTTGTGTATTCAGAAGGTTGTGGATTTCTAACATTTACATGTTCCAATGTTTAAAAATTTACCAATGTTGGACCTGATATGAGGAGAAAAAATTGGAAAATAATCACCATGAAATATGTTTTTTTAAACAAAATCCTACTTTGGTGGCCTGCGAGGACTATTAACCCTTTTTAGGGCACTCATTGAAATAGTTTAAAACTTAAAATTTCAACCAAAGGGTGTTATTGTGGTTTATAACCAACGTTTTCTTCTATTTGAATGGATGCTGTTCTGGTAAAAGAATTCCCAAAATAAAAAACACGAACAAGTTAAATAAACATTAATTTAGAATAATATAGAACATTATAAGACTTCAGAATAATCTAGCACATATGACGTAGAACATTTTATCACTGTAGACAGAATATATCACAATTATTAAACAATATAGTATATTTTTATTAAAACAGATTACTGTAGAATATTTTTGAAAGTTATTGAACAATAGATATAATTTCTGATCAAATATAGAGTATTAGAATATTCTAGAATGTCATATATTTGAGGATCTGCCTCAGTGTCATCTTCCTCTTCATCATCATCACTGATGGCGAGACTGGCTGGCACAATAACTGTCCCCCTCTGTTTTTATAGAAATCTTTATTTAAAACTGCAAATATATTCAATATTATAATAATTATTATTTTTACCGTCAATAAAAATATACAAAATTTAGTTTACTTGTTGGAGGCGTATGGTTAATAATGGCAGTTCTGATATTGATTCTATGATTTCACCATCCTCATTGAGTTTAACATTTACAACATGTATATCCTTATTTAGCACAACTAGTCAACCTTGTGATGTGAGAGTTTCCTACAGACATCACAAGTCCTGGGCTGGTTCCTCACTGTTGTCATGATCATCAAAACTCCAGACATGCTAAATTAAGGGGGAGTGTTTACACTCAGATGTGTTAAACCATGAGCCATTTCTCCGTGAACATTACCACATTACTCAAGCTGCATAGTGTTGGTACCAAGTTTGTTTTTATCTTTTATTTGTGGTTTTTAGTGATCTAAGATTACAATACTAGATTACTGCCTATGTGTATATACATGTATCCTTGTTTTTTTATCTTCTTCTAATTACCCTTTGAGTGATGGTGCTGCTGTGACAAGTGAATTTCCCCACTGTGGGATCGATAAAGTCTATTCTATTCTATTCTATTCTATTCTATTCTATTCTAAGCAGCTCAGAGTTTTTGGTGCGTTAAACGTCCCAAGCTGCTGTTAATCTAATGTTTGTGGCCTGCAGCGACTTTTAACTAAGCCCTTCGCCTGTGTTAGACCTCCACTGACCTAATAACAAAACATATTTCAGAATTAATCAGCAGTGTTATCAAAGCTAAAAGGTTGTTTTCAGAGTCGGTGGAGCTTTTAAGGCAGAAAGGTTACCAAAGAGAGAGCTGCATTTTCCTAAAACCTCCTTTAAACTGGGTCTTGTTCCATTACAGGAGATTTAATCCCTAAACAGCCTCCACGAGGAGCAAGCTGACGTGTTATCAATACATTAATTGGATAGTTGTATTAACTGCATGAGCTGGTGTCAGGTAGGACGAAGCACCAGCGCCGCTCAGACTGACACAAACTGATGAGATGAGCTGCAGGAACAATGAGGGAGTAAGACACACGGGGAGCTGCCCCACCTGCTCTGCTCCACAGTGATTAGGTTGAGTGTGTGTGACTGTGAGAGAGTATACTCACCCCTGCTAGGTGAGGGAGGGCCAGCATCACTATGAAAGGAGAGGAGGAAGGAAGTTTGGCCAGCAGAACAAAGCTGATTTAATGAGAAAGTAAGAATTCTTCTGAGAGACTCCTAATTAACTTAAACTTAGCCTGACTGACAGTTAAAGCTTCACGTCCTCCATCATCCCTACGGCTTTGGTGTTTAAATGCAAAGATCTAAAGGGGCAGCCCACCTAATATTACTGAGAAAGTCATGAGAAGGTTCAGCAGATGCAAAGAAAATCATGGATTTATGGTTAAATGGGCTGGAAGGAGTTGGTGCTGAAAGGTTAAAGGTCAAACACATTCATGTCCATCAAAGGTAAAGACATTTAGGACAGCTGTCAATCTTAGATGTCCTGCTAGTTCACCACAAGGTCAGAGGTCAATGCCAAAAAGTTTCACCTCGTTCTCTTCAGGTCTGAGGTTAAAGGTTAAAGGTCATGATTACGTTAATGTGACTTAGTGACACCTTGTTCTTGTCTCAGCAAACCTTCAGTAATCCAACATCCTCCAGTCCCCAAAAAGCCTGGAGACCCAGGACTAAATGACTACAGACCTGTCGTCCTGACCTCTGACCTCGAGCCTAATGAAGCCGTTTGAAGGCCAGGATGAGGATGGGAGGTTTATCTCTGATCTCCTGACCAAGGCTGTGTTCTTTCTCCACTCCTTTTCTCCTCATACACAAACAGCTGCACCTCCACCCACCAGTCTGAGGCTCCTGAAGTACGCAGATGACACCACTCTCATCAGGATGAGTTCGTGTACAGGTGGGAGAATGACCGTCTGGTGGACTGGTGCAGCCAGAACTACCTAGAGCTCGGTGGTCCAAAGACATTGAATAGGTGGTAGAAGAACTAAGCCCTACCTGCACCCATCACATGGTGGGGTGTTTTTGTTGACTAGGGTTCACCACCCTCTCTAAAGAGGCAGCTGAACATCAGCTCCATATAGACCAGATTTGTGGAGGACCTACAGTTGACCTGTGGACAGGTTGTCCCACCTGAGCTGCAGCTCCTCCAGAGTGACCATGGGCTTTTTGGAAGCTTCTCTAACCAGAGCTCTCCTTGCTCTGTATATCTGTTTAGGTGGATGGCCATGTCCTGGTAGGTCTGCTGTAGCATATCTTTTCCATGTTTGGATGAACAGTGCTCCTTGAGATGTCCACAGCTTCAATCCTGCTTTAACCATATCTACAACTTCATCCCTGACCTGTCTGCTGAGTTCCTCGGTCTTCATGATGCTGTTTGTTCAATAATGTTCTCTAACGACCCATTTTCAACCCTAAACTCACTGAAGATTTGACACGAGTCAGCTGCTGGACGTCCATGCAGCATCTCCCTGCAGTGAGCGCAGAATAAGGATTCATGATGTCACCTATAACAGACTTTAAAGCTGTCTGCACAGCCTTGAGATAAGTGAAAATGCTTTCACCGTAGGACTGTGAGGCCTCTTTGGCTGATGTAGTGCATGTATGAATAAATACTGATCAGCCTGAAAGAAGACACAAGTTCTGTCTGACAGCAGCAGAATCCACTGACCAGGAGGTCAGAGGTCCTTCAGGAGGACAGGAGAAGTTTTCTTTTCCTCTGACCTCTGACCTTTGTCTCTTCAGACAGATGACCTCTAACAGAAGGTCTGATCAAACAGAAATGTCCAATCAGCACTGTTGTTGTCTGCAGATCTGAGGCTGGAGTTGGTGAAAAGACCTGATAATCACAAATGTTCTTTGTTTTCTTCTGCTGAGTTTGATCTGGAGTCATCTCTTCTTCTCTCTGAACCTTCTTCAGTCTTTATCCATCCATCCATCCATCCATCCATCCATGCATCCATCCATCCATCCATCCATCCATGCATCCATCCATCCATCCATCCATCCATCCATCTATCATCTATCATCCATCCATCCATCCATCCATCCATGCATCCATCCATCCATCCATCCATCCATCCATCCATGCATCCATCCATCCATCCATCCATCCATGCATCCATCCATCCATCCATCCATCCATCCATCCATGCATCCATCCATCCATCCATTTTCTTCCACTTATCTAGGGTCGGTTCATGGGGCAGCTGCCTAAGCAGAGAGGCCCAGACTTCCCTCTCTCCAGCCACTTGGGCCAGCTACTCCGGGGGAATCCCAAGGTGTTCCCTGGCCTGACAAGAGACATAATCCCTCCAGCGTGTCCTGGGTCTTCCTTTAGGCCTTCTCCTGGTTGGATGTGCCCAGAAAACCTCACCAGGGAGGCGTCCAGGAGGCATCCTGACCAGATGCCCAAGCCACCTCAACTGGCTCCTCAGTCTTTGTCTTCTTTGTAAAGTTTTGTCTCAGACCCCGCTTAACTCGTTTAAGTAAGTGTGCGAGTGATTTCTCCGTGTCTAATGTCCTATTTTACTCTGTCTGACAGACGATTCATCAACCTGATTGTTAATGCTGTTACGGCTGAGCCGAGCCAGAGGTGAGGCAGAGCAGCGACTTTAATGGAGGCTTTTATCCCGACACCTTACAGTCCCACGAGTGGCTGCATGCCAACTACAGAGGCCCCAGAGGGACATAAGACCTCCTGTTCAATCTGTTTAATCACATTACACTGAAGCAAAGTCTGACTGGGGTTGATTCAGACTCACCAAATTCACCAACTTATAGATTCAAAACAATCCTTAAAAAAACATCTGCATTTTGAAGAACATCTGTCATTGCAGACTGTGTTGTGTAGAAAATGATCTGGATTTTGTGTTTTCATCCATGAGAAATCACCAGGAACATCACATATAAAGAGTTTTGGCTCAAGACTTTTGCACAGACTGTGTGTTTAATATTAATCTTCCAGGATGCAGAAAAGCATCAGAGACAACAAAGATCAAATTTTGCTCCTCAGAAAAGTAAAAGAAATGGATTCCAGCATCGGTGTGTCCATTTTCCCAGTGGTGGGGGTTTAGGGGGTCTGATGAGGTCGTGAAACTCACTCAACAGACAGACGACCGGGTCAACTCTGGGTTCAGGTGAGAGCAAGAAAAACAAGCAGAGTTGCAGTTTGTGCAGCTTGGATGGAGGCGGGTGGGGTTCAGTTTCTTTCACAGAGCCTCTGCTGACACATGCAGCCTCTGAAAGGCTCCAGAGATGCTCCAGAGGGGTCGATCAAACGCGCGCTCAATGCATTCCTGCCTTCCCCCTGAGCTTCTGTCCTCCTCTCATTTCTTTTCTTCTGTGGTGGGGTGCTGCTGCAGTCTGAACAAATAAAAAGCCCTGGAAGGAGAAGACAGAGGGGAGGAAGGGCAGAAGGGAAAAGAAGAGGATTAATTTTAACCTCAGCTTTCATCACAGGCCGCCCGTCATTCTGGGTGATTAATGAGCCGCTCTGGGACGACCAGCGCCTTCTGAATGAGAAATATGACTGCTATCTGCTAATTTGTTTAGCATCGAGCTACTTTAGAAAAGAAAGTGTGTGTGTGTGTGTGTGTGTGTGTGTGTGTGTGTGTGTGTGTGTGTGTGTGTGTGTGTGTGTGTGTGTGTGTGTGTGTGTGTGTGTGTGTGTGAGCCACATCCATTAAAACCTTAAGAAAGTTTGAATCTAAAGGATGCCTCAGCTGTGAGGTTTTGATTGACACCCTGTCAGTGTGGAGAGGTCCAGACAAGAATGAAGGGGCGGGGCTTATTGCCTGCTGGGCTCCTACAGCTGTCAATCATTCCAACAATGTGCAGCAGGGCGCCACTACTCCATCTCCCGCTGTAGCACCTCAGACCGGCCTTAATAAGCCACGGTGGTCGTGAGTGTGAAATAATGAAGCAACTCTTGTCTTCTATGATCAAATTAGAGTTTTTTCACCTGATTTATTTAGGAAATTACAGTTTTATGTCTAAGTGTTTGAACATGCATTTTTGGAAGCAGATCCTGCCAAAATAAAAGCATGGAGGATAACCTTTTATTGTCAGACTGTGAGTCTGCTAACTGAAGAATGATCCACGAGGCCTCTGGGACCTTAGATCAGGGATCTCTTCATCGTGCTTTTATTTTGGCAGTCTATGTTAGCCTGTTAGTTTATAGTAAAAACATCAACTTTATTTAGACTCAAATTTAAAATTTTGCTCTGGATTTTACTGAGGCCAGTGTAGAATGAAACTTGTAGTTTTCTGTATCATAGGCAGGATAAGCCACGCCTATCTACTTCTGGTGCATGCCCAAAAAAATGAATTGGAGTCTATGGAGCTTTAAAAGTTATTTTCTCATCCTGTTTGGTGTCTGTAAATATTAAAAACACATTTTAATGCCAACAAAGCGCTTATTTTCAACAGGAAGCAAAAGTTATTTTAGGTTTTGTGTGAAAAGACGTCTAGGACTACAACTGCTCGTCTCACCAAATTGACGTCATCGAACCAGACACGGAGAAAATAAATGTCTGAGTTTAGCGAGCTTCACATCCTTCTTCCAGGACGACAGAAGGAGCATTAAACATGGAGAAAACCACAATAAATCTGGTCATGTGGTCAGTAGCAGCTACGTTAGGGGAGCAGAGATTCTGCTGTCGCTTCTGATTTGTAGTCTTTTTAATTAGCAATTTTTACAAGCTAACAAATCTCAAAATACCTGACAGACATAGTCAAAACTCACATCATTATTTATCATTTAAACTGAAGTACAACACGTGTGTGATTCAGAGCGTGAGGCAGAGCGGAT
The DNA here is from genome assembly GCA_006937985.1 of Aphyosemion australe. Classification (NCBI taxonomy): domain Eukaryota; kingdom Metazoa; phylum Chordata; class Actinopteri; order Cyprinodontiformes; family Nothobranchiidae; genus Aphyosemion; species Aphyosemion australe. Next base: position 6,037,910 of record SSNS01000003.1, on the reverse strand, counting down.
TAGAAAATAACTTTTATAGCTCCGTTCAGGAGGGGGAGGAGCCACAGGCTCCCTATTCTGAAGTTAAATGTTTCTAGTCAGTAATGAAAGTTAAATTTGAAAGTGATCAATCGAACCAGCTAATTGTTCCATCCTAAAGCTACAAATGGATTAAAATGTGGATGATTTGTGAGGAATTGTTTCCCAGACTCAGCAGAAAGCCCCCAGAGATGCTTGAACTAGAGAAATGTGATGTAACGTGTCAGCTGATCCAATCGAATGAATGATCAAAGTATCTCAAAAATAATTCCAGACTTCAGCTGACAGCAGCATAATGGTCATGAAAGGTTTCAATCACAGACAGCATGAAACAAGAAGACTACGCTCCACTGCTGCTGAACACAAACATTCAGAAGCTTGTGTTTTTAAAGGCGAGGCCATGCCCTGCACGCCCGACTGCAGCAGCCTGAACAAACACTCGCGCACACTCGGAGGAGGCAGCGGGTCTTTGAAGCTAAGATCAGGTGAGCTGGGGATCACAGAGACTGATGCAGCAACATGCAGCTTAAGAAACCAAACTCAGAGGTGGTGATTAGAGGCATTTGTGTCTTTAAGCTCCACCCACTCACTGTCTGCCTCCAGAACATGTGCATCCACAAGTCTGCACGACTGTCAGGGCCTGAAAGACTGTAGAGAGTAAACCAGGGTCACTCCTGCAGCCGTTTGGTGGTGGAGGTGTTTTTGCTCTCAGAGCTCTGCAGGAAACGGATCTGAGCAGCAGAGTAATTGTCTCTTTCCTCCTTAACAGGATTAGAGCCCAGCGGTGTGGCGGGTTCAGCCCTCCAGTCACCCGTGCTGCTGGAAGCCGTCGGAGGCTGCTAGCTGGTTAACCGCTAACATCAGCTGAGGTCACGAAGCTGCTCCAGAACCTGAAATTAGTCAGAACAGGAGGTCTCCATGTTGATCCGGAACTAAATTAATAAATACACCTACAACTGTGTCCCCACCCACCACAGCAACATGACTATTAAGTTTGCAGATAACGAAGCAATGGTTGGACTCATCTGGAGCTGGGAGGGTGAGATGGCACACAGGGACGAGGTGGAGCAGGGGTCAGCGTGGTGCCGAGTCAGTAACCTGAAATAACTGATTAATCTACGTGTCACCAACAGCCACAGACTCATGACCAGACGCTAATAAATCAAGATCTCACCCAGATGATCCGACTAAGAACCGCCAAAAACAGCAAAACAAGTCCAAAAACCGTAACACAAATGTAAAAATAATATAATTTAATGTGGAGCCCGAACAGAGCTGATGGAGATGAATCTGCTAGATGGACGTCTCACACACACACACACACACACACACACACACACACACACACACACACACACACACACACACACACACACACACACACACACATACACACACACACGCGCACACACAGACACACACTGTCTTCCACTATAAAATCATCCATTTCTTGTAAATATGATGCATAAAAAACACCAGAGCATCAACAACTGTATCACCTAGCTAGAGACCTAAAGCTGTGTCTGTCCCAGCTCGCCTTCATTAAATCATAGTATTGTTTTAGACCAAGTTTACTGTTAAGAGACTAACGTTTCATTTCAAAATGACCTTTTCTCCCACATCTGCTTGGTTGATAGATGATTCTCACTTCGTGAGGTCAAACATCTCCAGACTTTGGTATTTATAATTATTATTTATGATTTCTTATCTTTATTTCCTTGGGATTTAACAGCAAACTAAAACATGATTCAACAAGTTTCCTTCTGAAACTAAAGAGGTCTGGTGTCAATTAGCAGATAATTAAACCATATCTTGTTTTCATCAAGACGTTTCAAGACGTTGTTTTGATCTGCAGGCCACTTACAGCTCTGTAAAACTCACTAATTTAGTATTAAGCATCCTGTGAGATCTATAAGAGCCAAGTCTGTAACCCTTTTGTGTCTTCAGGCAGAAGAATGAGCTGCTCTGCTCTGGCCTGGTGGAAACCACTGGTAGCTATCAGGTTTCTCCACCAACAACAATTATCACACCAGGACCTCACAGGAGCTTCAGAATATCATTGACTTTGACGGAAACAAAATTAAAGATGCAATAAGTAAGAAGCTTACGGTAAATTAATCACAAAACAGTCTAATGTCTCAATCATGTTGGAAGGAAGGTTACATTGAAGCTGATTTCCTTCTCAGCTGGTTGGTGGGTTGTCAGTTTTTCTACTTTTAAAATAGTCAAAGAGCTATGTAGACTGTTTACAATATGTGAGCCGAGTCTGCGCCGAGCTAACGCTGCTGCGCGCTCATTTGTAATCTGACATCAGCCAGCAAAACGCAGCAGCCAGTAAACAGGAGCGACCCAGAAGTTATTTCTTGTACCCCTAAGAAGACACGCCATCTTTTTGTTTTACTCTAATATCAGGTGTAGCAGGCTAGAGGCTAACGTTGAGCTAACAATGCGGTGAATTAGAAGCAAATAGTCATCACTAAAAATATCTAAAGCTACTTTTTCAATGACCAACAACTCAATATTAGAGTGAAATGTAATGTGTTGGTGGTGGTCAGAAGCATTGATGTGTACATAAACACTAGATGGCGAAAGATCACTTTAGAGGTGGCATTGCTGCGGGCCTCTAATAAGAATCACTTTTTTTACATAGTAGAGTTTTGTATATGTGGAAAATGATGATAATGTTTGTTGGTGGCTTAATAAAAGATGAGCTTGGGGGCGGGAGAGGAAACCCCAGACTGAAGGGTTTTTAGGTTTGAAATCAAACAAGCAGGCTCTGAAATGTCTCCAACTCTCTTTGTGTCGGAACAGAAGCAATAATTTACACCCTGACACGTCTTCAGACTTTAATAACACCAACCACAAGCAATTACTCATCTCATCGCTCCCTCCAGCTGTTTGAACGTATCAGTTCCCATCTGTACTCACGGCCTCACACCGAGCTCTTTATATTTTTAGACTTAGTTGTAAACTTTATTAAAATAAACCTTTCCAGGGCCTGATGGAAGATTTTAGGCTGTTCTTCAGCAGAATCAGAAGATTTATTTCCCAGGGTTTCCCTGCCAGTATTGATATGTTTGAATCCTGTAAAGAATGTTTGGTAAAAACACCTTGTTAGGGGAGAAAGTGGGTGGCGTGGCACTTTCTCCCTGTGTATTTCATGGGCAGCCACTATTGTTCTTTACTGGGCAAAGTGGTGTATTTGTTTTTCTTCATTCTTCTGTCAAAGGTAATGTAGCTCAAATAGAAGCATGCTGGCACATGTGTGACAAAACAACCGTCTCAGTTGGGGCGACTGTGGCGGAGGAGTTAAGTGTCTGCCCAGTAATCGAAAGGTTGTAGGCTTGAACCCCGCTCAGTCTTTTGTAGTTGTTGTGTCCTTGGGCAAGACACCTCACCCTCCTTACTTGCTGGTGGTGGTCAGAGGGACCGGTGGCGCCTGTGTTCAGCAGCCTCGCCTCTGTCAGTGCGCCCCAGGGCAGCTGTGGCTATGTAGCTCATCACCACCAGGGTGTGAATGTGTGTCTGTTGTAAAGTGCCTTGGGGGGTTCTAGAAATCTAGAAGGTGCTGTATCAAATACAGGCCATTTACCATTCTGGAGTGTGTGCTACTTTCAGTTTACCATGGCAACGTTATTGGCAAAAACCGCCAAATTTCCATTGAACCTTGTGGTCTTTTAGATCAGTGTTTCCCAACCCTGGTCCTCAGGGCACACTGTCCTGCATGTTTTCCATGTCTCTGCTTCAGCACACCTGATCTAGATTGCCTCCTCAGGAGGACATCACATGCTGTAGATGCCTGTTAATCACTCATTTGTTTAAGTCAGGTGTGTGGCAGCAGGGAAACACTGGTGTTTTAAAGGGCAACATGGAAAACATGCAGGACAGTGTGCCCTGAGGACCAGGGTTGGGAAACACTGTTTTAGAGCTTAGTGTATGAAATTGCTCTTGGTCACAAGAACCCCCAGAGTGTGAGCTAAAGCCACCTCGCTCCACGCCACGCCAATCCTTCTGTTTTTCCTGAAATAAATCAACTTTTATGATCTGTTCCATTCTGTGTGTTGGCTAAACTATTAAACTCCCCTCCAGGTTTTTGGTTTCACCTCCTCACGCTGCCCTCCTACTGACCAGCTCAAACATTTACAGTCATTACTGACTCATTTACATTCTGGATTAAAGCTTGTTGGAGCAGATTAGATCAGTTAGAGTGTTTACATATGGGCTTGATTACCTGCTGCTGGTGGATGTGTTAATCAGGCTTCTGTCACTGAAACCTGTTAATGAGCTCACAGGCAGATGTTAACATAGAAAACCCAAAACACAACTGGACCTGTGCTGCAGACAACTGACCCTGATGTAGAAGCATAAGAATCTATATTTTTGGATTAACTGGAGACTCTCATGAGATTACAATAAAGCAAATATCAAGAAAAAAAACACGAGGTGTTTTGCAAAAGTGTTATATAGTGTATATAGTAACGTGCATGAACAAATCAAATCTTTTGAATGACTCTTCAATGTGAATGAAGAAAAGCTAGTCCTTATTGAAAACCGTTGATTTTGTCCTCCATTACCTACAGTAGATGTCGTGCTGGCTGATTTGATGTATCGTGTGTGGGTGCAGCCTTTTGTTCAGGCAGCAGACGCTTGAAGAGTCTAGCCCCTACTTCACACTGGAAGCACCAGCGGCGCGGAACGTCACTGCTTCAAATAGAATCCATTATAGTCTACGTGGGGGTGATTCAAAGCAGATGCGATGCAGAAATTTTCGGGTGCCTCCCAGAAGCGGCACGCTGATTTCATATTTATGTAGATTACATCTATACGTGTGACCTCACAGCTTATTTTCTCCCTGCATCCTTCGAGAAGTGCAGCAGTGTGTTTTTCACGGCTTTAATCCTGGCAGTGGAGAGAAACAACATTATACATGACATCAAATAACGATATCAAACGTGATTTCCTTTTTCTTCTTCTTTTTGGTTTAATGGCGGATGGCATAAAAAACCGTGACCTTTGGCGTCTCGAGGGATTTTGTGATCTTGCGAGTCCAAACGAGGAGCGGGGTGGAGAAGCTGCTCTGTGACTGAGACTCTCTGTAGACTGAACTGTATTGGAATGTTTACTTTGTGAAGTGCCTTGAGACGACTCTTGTCGTGATTTGGAGCTATAGAAATAAACTGAATTGAATTGAATATGGACTAGAACTGGAGCAGGTTGTCTGAGCTGCATGAAGAATGTAGATGACCTGGCATCAGAGCTGTTACTGCAGAGAGGTTAAGTCATGGGGAACATCTAGTTCCAAGGTCTCAGGTGAGTTTCATTTTCATTTCATTTATTTAGATCTCCATTAGCTGTATCAAACAGCTAGTCTTCCTGGAGCCATACAATATATTTACATTTCTCTCTACACAACAATCATAAATAAAAAATACATATACACAAAAACAGACATCCAACACACACAGAACCTAGTTTATACATTATTGACTTTGTTTTATAATAATACAAAACTACAGAACTCTATGAGTTAATTTTTATAATAATTATAGCTACCAATATTAACCTGCATTAGGATGAGAAATATACACAATGTCAATGTTCAATGTTCATGAAGCTGTTCAGCAAGCAAATATCTCTTTAAAAGAATTTTGAATTGATGTTGATTATTTTCTTTGATAATGTAACCAGGCAATGTGTTCCATGTAAACATTGATCTATACATGACCGTCCTCTTAGCGTTATTTGATTGTACTCTAGGCAGAATAAACCTGCCCTCAACAGCATGCCTGGTTTCATAGGTATGCTCATCAGAACTAAGACTGAGCACCTGATATAGTATTCTTGGTACTTTAGTTATTATAATTTTCCTGGTCAAATTCAGAAGTGATGTCTTAAATCTTTCTTGTACCTTTAACCATGATAGACAACTATGCATCCAGTTAACATTAGTTCTGTATGAGCATCGTAGGACACATCTAGCTGCTTTATTCTGGACAGTTTGCAGCATTTTTATATGAGACTGTGCAGCACATGACCAGACCTCTGAACAGTAATCTAACTGTGAAAGCACAAGTGTTTCAGTTACATTTTTCACCACATTAAAAGGCAGCATATGAGCACATCTTCTAACAACTGAGAGACCTCTGCCCATCCTGGTGACCACTCTGTTTATATGCTTTGACCACAACAGTTTACTATCAATAATCACACCCAAAAGCTCAGTCTCTGTTACTTGTTCAACCATCACATCTTTTACCCATAGTTTTAGTTCAGGCTCATCCAGCAGCATCCTATTGGTTCCAAAGACAATGCACTTAGTCTTGGCCACATTTAAACTGAGTCTATTACTCGTTACCCATTCAACAACTGACTTTAGTTCCTCTGTCAGGACCTGTTCAAGTTCCTCTACTGATGGTTTTGATGAATATATTGTAGAATCATCTGCATACATAGAGACCTTTGCATTCTTCAGGGTAAACGGCAAATCATTTGTGAATATTGAGTATAAAAGTGGACCCAAGCAACTTCCCTGTGGAACCCCACAAGACATAGTTTTTTCTTCAGAAAAACTTCCATTAAAATAAAACGTTTGTCGTCTGTTTTTCAGGTAGCTCTGTAACCACAGGACTGCTGCTGGACAAAAACCATAACTCTGTAGTTTTTGTAATAAAAGATCATGATCAATAACATCAAAAGCTGAACTAAAATCTAATAAAACTGCTCCAACCAAATTTTTCTTATCTATTTCACTACTCCAGTCATTTGTCATTTGAGTCAGGGCAGTTGTTGCAGAATGTCCAGCTCTATATGCATGTTGACAATCCGTATTTAAATCATTAACTAAAAAGTAATTTTGAATTTGATCATGTGCAACTCTCTCCATTATTTTGCTCAGAATGGGCAGTAGGCTAATAGGTCTACAATTTGAGCCACTAAAAGGTAGATTAGCTTTTTTGGATAATGGTATAATTTTTGCTGTTTTCCAAGAATATGGATAGGTCGCTTTTTCTAAGCTTAAATTTATTACGTCACAAACAGGAATAGAAATTAAATGTGCAACCAATTTTAATAATTTTGAGTCCATATTATCAACACCAGATGGTTTTTCTTTACATTCTAATAATAATTTTTCTACATAGCTTATGGACACTTTATCAAATTCAAATTTACAATGTTTACCTTCCATAATTTTATTTTTTATTAAATTATTTGATTTTATGTTATTTATTTGACTCATCTCACTTCAATTTAGTTACATAATTTCTTAATTTCCGATATACTTGCCAATCTGATTTGTAGTTGGAAGTAGTTGCAACTTTTTTTGCTTCATCTCTTTGTACCATACAATGCTTAAGTTCATCATCAATCCAACTTGCTCTAATATTTGGTACTGTTTTCTTTTTAAAAGGTGCATTTTTATCTATTGTTGCTAAGAAGACCTTATTAAAAGCATCAACTGCCTGATCCGGGTTATCTTTTTGAAGCACATTGTCCCAACAAATTTTTTGCACCTCCTCAACAAAATGACTTTCATTAAAATTTTTATATGACCTTGAAACTATTATTTTGTGTCCACCTTTGGGAGCTTTGGTTTTCCTCACCATTACAACTAGATTATGATCACTACAACCTACAGGCACTGTACCTTTAGAGCAAAGATCCTCTGAGTTTGTAAAAATATGATCTATTAGCGTAGACGTTTTTGAGCCATCCTTTCGTAAACATTCCCTCGTTGGTTTAGTCACAACTTGACTTAAACCACAAAACAAAGCTTATTTCTCAAAGGACATTGTTGAGATTTCCAATCAATATTTAAGTCAATCAGGTCAGATATTTAAGAGTATGGCTGGGTGATCAGGTGACGAGAGCATGGCTACCTCCCAGAAGCCAAAATCATGACAGTAGATTATAATAATATTTTTGTGGCTCCTGAGGATCCTGAATGTCCTCATCTCTGATTATCTGTGTTTGTATCTCGGTGTCAGAGCCGTTAGCTGATAGGACTGATGATCACCTGCTGTTTGTGTTTATTGCTCTGAGATAAGAGAAGGGCTCATTTAAACTTCTCTCTCCTGGAGAGTTTGGTAAGCTCATTTTAACTGGTTGGGTTAAGTACTGTACTGTGAAGCCTTTGTAGATGGTCCAGAATACAAACCATCAGGTCTTCAGTCTGTTCGTGACCCTCTACCCTTCTCCACATGTGTAAAATACAAGTCACTAGCCGTTCCAACACCTCGCTCCAGACAATCCACACTCTGTTTTATGGTTCCATGATGGAATGAGGAACCATGTGCTTTTCTAAACTATCACTTCTGACAGAGTCTGACTGGTGTTCTTCCCTCTAAAGGTTGGTTGATGCTTGACGCGTCTGCGAGGTCCGCACGGCTCCGCGTGGCCAAATTACGTCATTTTAGCAACCACGCCCCTCAGTTTCCGCACCATGAACCTACGAAATTTTCTAACTACGCGGACGGTCTTGCGTGGAAAAACATGGCGAACTGGCAAGAGCTCGATCTCTATGATTCAGCCCATAAAAATCACCGTGATCAAAATATTGTTAATAATTCGTGGAGAGAAATTGCTGTCACACTCGGAAAAGACAAGGAAGCAGTACAAAAATGTAAAACAACAGTGATTTCTACTTCTACTATGGTGTAGTGTTGGATGCATGCCGTAGAGCCCCATGCTGCCCCCTACAGTCTGAAAGGATATTGGCTCACAGCGGAGAAACAAGCCGCAGAAGGTAGGAAGGAACCATAAACGCTGCAAGTTGTATGTACATGCATCAAGCATAAACCAAGCTTAAGTAGTTGGTCAGAGGGACCGGTGGTACCTGAGTACAGCAGCCTCACTTTTGTCAATGTGTCCAAGGGCAGCTGTGGCGGCGAATGAATGTGTGTGTGCATGGATGAATGACTGTGCTGTAAAGTGCCTTGGGGGGCTGTAGAACCCTAGAAGATGCTATATAAATACAGACCATAGTTTGTTGTTAGCTCAAGGGTGGCAGCTTCCTTACAGTCTCATTTAGATAAAAGCGTCTGCCACATAAGTAAAATGGCCTGCATTTGTATAGCGCCTTCTTAGGGTTCTACAACCCCCCAAGGCGCTTCACAACACAATCAGTAATACACCCATTCACACGCTGGTGGGGATGAGCTACATTGTAGCTACAGCTGCCCTGGGGCGCACTGATAGAGGCGGGGGCTGCCGTACACTGGCGCCACCGGTCCCTCCGACCACCACCAGCAGGCAAAGCAGGTTAAGTGTCTTGCCCAAGGACACAACAACAGCAACAGACTGAGTGGGTCGCGTACCTGCGACCTTCCGATTGCAAGGCGACCACTTAACTCCTCTGCCACCATCGCCCTAAAACGTAAACATAATGTAGCAGCAAACGTTAGCAATAAGGCTGCAGCTTGTGGAGCGTCTGGCTGAAGTGGTAAGCTAAAGCTCATAGAAGTCTAGTACACACCAGTACTGGAAAGTATGGTCAGACAGGATCAGGCCTCAGACCACAACAGCCCAGTTGTAGCGGCAATCTAAAAGTCTAAACACATCCATAAAACGTATCAAAATGATTAGATTGTTGTTCTTTTTAAGTTCTCATTCACTGAGTTTCACTTTGAGTTTCACATGCTGAACGTAAAACCAGTCTACAGGCCCCATCGCCGGCATTAGCATTAGCTGCAGAAAGGAAAACAATCAGGTCAGAAAAAGCCAGTCTCTTCTATGTCGCAGGTAAAATAAGTATTTATGGCCCCGCCCATTTTGGCTTGTGACCGCCCTCACAGGAAGGAGAGAGAAGAGCACATCTCGGCTAGTAGAAGCTAACCGTTAGCAACTCCACAACATGGTGGAACACATTCAGAGTTGTGTTATTTGTGGAGATAAAACATCAATGTTGCATTTTTTTACCCAAGAAAATCTGTTTTATAGTATTTTGAGTTTTGTTAACAAAGGCAGAGGAAGAGTGGCGTCGCTGTTAGCTGATCAGAGGTGAAACGTCTGCGTCTCATGAGTATTATTCAAACAGGAGCGCGACAGCTTACCTTTCCACAGGAAACGCCTCAGACACATTCGTTCATACTAGAGAACAAAAGCAAAAAAACGAGTGAAAGGGACCTTTAAAGTTTCATCCCGCACAAATAGATCAACACATAAGTGATGGCCTGGTTTGGCTGCCATGTTGGATTCTTCTCTTCTTTGAAATATTAAAATACAATCTAGCTGCTGGGACGGGAAATATAAAGACCAAGACCTTTTATATCTAAATCTAATGACTAAAGTTCAAACTAAAAGCAGAGCAAGAAGCCGAACAAAAACGTGATGAAATTGGTCGCTTTAGTCTGTTTAGGGTGCTAAAAGTACGCTTCCATGTCTCCTGAGGCTGCTCTGATTATTTCAGCACCTCCATCAGCCTGTCTGGTATTTACCTGCTGAGTGAAATATGAAAGGTGAGACGGCATGGGTTGTGTTTTTCTGGCTCCTGCTCAGATCCGACTGATTTAAACTCTTATCCTCATACCTGAAGTTCTTCTGTGTCCACACAGAAGATGCTGTTCAGTCCTGCTCTGTGAAGCAGCTTAAAGTGTCAGAACCGCTTCTCCACGTCTCCTCTGGATGCTGCAGGTGTGTTCTTACCTGTCTGCTGTAGCAGGAGACACATACCTGCCCTGTGAACAGCTGCAAACACCAGCGTCAACAGGATGACGGGACTGTAGAGAGGCCGTGACCTCTCTGTGATGCGTCTGTCATCACCGAGAGCAGACATGATGGAATTATCTTTATTTATACACCTTCAGTCCTCCTCCTTCGTTTTCGCTCCTGCTTGTTATTTTACAACAATCCTCTTTTGTTTTGCAGGCTGTCTGTGTTGACTTTGGACTGCAGCTTTAATTTGCTTCAAGCTAATGTAATCAGAAAGCTTTTAGCGCTGTCAAAACACAGACACCTACACCTGGGATTGTTTCCTAATGAGCTACAGTTACAGCTGCTTAGTGTGTCGCACCCTTCAGGGCTGAGGAACCTCCTCTGGAACGTGTTTGCAGGTTCTGACTTTTCCTCCTTGTGCATCGTTTACAGAAGTGAGCTGTTAAAACCAACAGCCACAAATAGTTAGAAGCCCACTGGATACAGATAAATATGATTTTAACTCTTCTGTTTGAGGAATATTTGTTGTCTTTTATCTCCAGACTAAAGTTTCCAATGTTTTAATGGAAAAACATAATAGATGTAGTCATGTTTTTACTTTTTTGTATAAAAAACTAGGGGTGGGAATTTAACACGTTAATTATGATTAATTAATTAGAAAAAAAAATTAAAAAATTAACGCATTTAACCCTTTAAGCCCAGCTGTCCCACAATTGAAGTTTAGCAGCAAAATTCATGCCCTAAATATTAACATAGTCAAGCTGCACCTCTAAAGAAAGCTCAGAGCCTTGGCTACAAGACCATGTATATGGGCTCCAAACACAACTAGAACTACAATCAAATGAGTGATCAGAAATCCCTCTTCATGTGTTTTTGCCTTCATTTCTGTCTAATGATGCTAAATCAAATCAAACTGCACACACATTCTATCAACCCATTGTTATTATTATTATTATTATTATTATTATTATTATTATTATTATTATTATTAATAAATGTACTTGGTCTGTCCTATTTTTGCCAGTGATGTATATATATTTTTCTCCTATTTTGAATTGAAATGCAATTTAAAAGCATTTTTTTAGAAATTAAAAGAACTTGTGTTTACAATAATAATGTCAGTGACTATTGTTTGATTCTCTGTCTCATTATTTTTAATTTTAAAAAGTTGCTTTCGGGGCAAATTTTCTTGAACGATTAAAATGCGATTAATCAAGATTAATTAATTACAAAGCCTCTAATTAATTAGTTTTAATTCATTTTTTTAATCGAGTCCCACCCCTAATAAAAACTGAATTAATGACTCCATCCGGTAACAGGAATCTAAAACTAGACATAAGTCAAACTCCATCTCCTTTCTGTCAACGATCATAACTAAAATGTAAGCAGGGTTTTTGTTGTATTTCTGTTTATTCCCTTTAGTCTTTGTTCATAACTAATCTGAGAATGTTTCGGTTGCAGCATCAAGGGTAATCTGGAGAAATCTGTTGGTGTTTCCATCTGCATGTTGATGAAAACATGGAAAGTTGGAGGAGTTTCTTGATTTTTTACAGTTCCCGCTGATATGATTTGTTCCTGGAGGCCTTGTTTCTGATTAGCGATGTGTAATTAAATATACAGCACCACCTGCTGGTCACACTGGGCATTTCACTTTGAACCCGGTGATAGAAACACCTTTTATCTAGTTTATTTATAAAAGTAAAGCTATCACCACAGACTCTGATCGACAGGGGGCTGGGAAAAGGTTTTTTATGCTCTGTGAGCTTTTACAGATTTAATTTAAAATGAAATTTAAAGTATATTCATTATTTTACATTTAACTTCTGAGGTTTACGAGGAAAGCACTAATCCTGTTACGGAGGTAGAGCTCTTAGAAACTTGTTTAAAGGACATGAAGACCTGGATGACTTTACTAGATGAAACTGATGGTATTGTTTTTGACCCTTAACTCATTTCCCATGTTAAACCTTTGTGGATTGGTGTCTAACGCTGGGAGTCATTCCTGATCAGGAACTCTTTTAAATTAAACAATAAATAAATAAACCCCACATGCAGGGTCTGAACAATACCTCAAAATCCAGAACTGGTGCATGTGTTTCATTATTGCTGTTTTAACTGGCTGTCTGATCAGGTGACTTCTGAAGGCTATTGGTCCCATCATCATGTTGAAGCTGGTGTTTGCTAGCCTGGCAAGCCATCCTATATGTGAATAAATAAAACTTTGCAAAGCAAGAATTTGGTCTAGTTCACTAGGCTAGGTGTTTGCAGCTTTGTTTGCAGAGTACAGGGAGCTAAATATAAATGCACAACATGGATCATTTTCATCCCACTTCACAGGCATGTGCTCTTTTGTGTTGGCATGTCACAGGAACTCAATAAAAACATTTAAGTTTGTGGTTGTAATAATGTATAAAAGGTCCAGGGGTATGAATGTTTTCGCATCATTCATCGATAAATACACACCGCTTGGCCAAAAAACAAAAGTCACCACCTGGATTTAACTAAGCAAACAGGTAGGAGCCTCCTATTGGATAAGTACTGCATGAGTTATTTAACCCCAACTGGTGCAATGAGTTGCTTCTCATTTCTTCAACAACCATGTGGAAAGACACATCTGGTGGTGGTGGAACAGATGTTAGTCTGTGTGAGAAGGGTCACATCATTGGCATGCATCAAGCAGAGAAAACATCTAAGGAGATTGCAGAAACGACTAAACTGGGTTCAGAACTGTCCAACGCATTATTAATAACTGGTGTGATGAGTCCAGATGGACCCTGTTCCAGAGTGATGGGTGCATCAAGGTAAGAAGAGAGGCAGATGAAGTGATGCACCCATCATGCCTAGTGCCTACTGTTGTCCCTCCTGTTATTAAAAAACACAACCAGGGAGGTTCAAGCCCAGATCTGCAGCCTCAGAGCATGACAGAGATCCTTCAGGATAACTCAGCTCTACCTGGCTGGTCACCGTGGAGATGAGGGTGTTAACCATGAGCTCACTACTCACTATGTGGTAGGTGTTCCACGTGTCTGGTTCCATATCAGACGTGCTCTGAGAATATAAAACTTCATGAACACTGTTTCTGTGTTTTTGTGTTCATTTGGTCTTCAGACTGAAAGCAACTACAGGCTGAGGTTTCTATACAAATGCAAGAGAACCACTTTAATCAGTTTTATTTAATTTTTTTTATCTCCAGAACATATGTATGGTTATATTAAGGTAAAACGTTGTTAACAGGCATGAAAAAACAAATTTTTAAGCTAATTTGTTTTCCATATTCAGGATTGCATCTTTAATGTTTTTAACAACAGAAAAATGTGTAATTAAAATTAGAGCTTGAGCTCATTTCCAGAGCTGCTCCTCAGCTTTATTAACAGTTTCGGTTTAAGCAGCATTTGTGTCAAATTTGTTAGACTTCATGTGTGATTTTAATCAATTAGTTCAATTCAGCTTTTATCAAATTCCTCTTCTGGGTTTCAAGGCATTGCTTCCTTATCCCAGCAGCACCTTATCACTGGCATCATGGTATTTGTCTGAAGGATTAAAGCTGAACAAACGGCGCGTTAATTCTTTAGGAAACATCTCGGAGCCTCCAGTGATCTCCATTCCTCCTCACAGCCACGGCTCTCAGTCCGGGCTTAAAGGTTCAAGGCGACTTCGGCTCAGCAGCTTCCGTAGCTTTTGTAGACAACCTTGAGAGGCTCTGTGTTCACCCCGGGGTGTGTTATAGCCGTCAGCACTCAGGCGAGATGCAATTAGTGTCAGGGTCAGAGGTGAAGGCAGGATTTAAGCCTGAGACCTGCTGGTCAGTCAACAAACCCGGGGATGAAATCCCTCTGGACTCCCAGGACAGCAGTGTGCTGCTGACAGATCAGCAGCAACACAAACACACTAACGCCGTTCTAAGCTGCAATCACAATGCAGGTTTTTAAGCACACATGCACACACTGAGGTAAGCACAAACACAAACGGGCAGATTTCTACTCGCTTCTGACCGTGGTGGTCAGATAAACCGTCACGATGCTGTAGAGGGAGAAATGATGGGAACATCAAAGAGACGCGTCAGACAAGATCTCTATAAAATATGGTGTCTAGTGATCTGGGGCCTCCAGCGTGAGGCTCTGGGATGGTACCGGCTTCATGGCAGCAACAAAGTCTGTTTTAGACCAACATCTGTTCCACGGGTGTCTCAAAGGCACGCTTTGGACTTGTTACCAAGAAATGAACTTATGAATGCTAGCATGAAACCAAATAATAAACATTATTTATGGTTGTAAACATCTCAGAAGCTCTAAACCAGGACTGTTCAAAGTGCGGCCCGAGGGCCGTTTGAGGCTCTCTGAGTGGTTTGGTGCGGCCCCACTTGCATCTCTAGGGTTATAGAATAATATATCATATTGGTAAAGCACTTTTCATCCAGTCACACACACACACACACACACTCACACACACACACACACACACACACACACATTCATGTGTTTATGGTTTATGAAACCACTGTGACTTGGTGGTGGTTTATGGGGACACACCTTTCCCTGCATCTGGTGAACACAAAAAGTATGTCAAAATGTTTTATTTTAACCATGGAAGAAAAGTCTCGCTTCAAAAATAAAAAAATCAGAACATACACATACATTACACATATGACAGTTTACAGGCATTATGAGGTCATGGGTGTTTGTATATGACACACAGGATGTGGTTTACGAAACCAATTATAAAGTTGGCCATAAAAACCAAAAGAAAGTTTAAGTTGCTGAAATAACTAAATAAAATGATAATAGCAGTTACACAGTTAATAATAATCTATTAACAATGCTTACTGTTTATAGTTGTCAAAAATTGCAACATTTGACAAAAGTCACGAATTACGAGACCATCAAAAATGGTCTCATAAACCGACTGGTTTCATAATGCTCGTGTGTAACCTGACAAATTGGGCTCGAAAATCATCAAGCAAAAAACACACACGTGTGTTCTTGAAGTGTCTTGCCCAAGAACACAATGACTGACACAGAAGAAGCCTGGGTTTGAACCGGCAACCCACCAACCCACAGGGTGAACTCCTAACCCCTGAGCCACCGTCGCTCAATGATGAATTTTGTCTTTTCAGCGGTCTTTTGATGTAGATGGACACCGTCTGACATTTTTTCTCAGATTCTCACTAATATGCTGATTTTGAACCTATTTTTAAAAAGTTTGAATTTTGGGGGGAATTGTTTTAATGAAATAAAAATCACCTTTTTGTGGTCCATGAGGACTTTTAACACGTTCATTTTCTTGAAAGGTTTGATCAGAATGGTTAATAACATCAGTACTGTCCATTAGCAGAATATATCCGTATTTTAATCAGTGGATGACATCAGATGAACTTTTGGAGTTAAGCTGTTACACACAGTGATGTGTTAAAACTCTAGTACAACAACAGAAACATTTTAATATTTGTTTTTCCTGTTTTTATGTAACATCTGAAGCTGTTTTGTAAAGTCTGTTGGAGCTCCATAAATCAGGTTTCTTCTTGCATATTTCCAGTCATCGTCACTCGTTTGCTCCGCTGTTGTGAAACACATCGTTATGTATTGTTATTAATATCATTTTTGCCTGATCGTCTCTTCCCTGGAGCTCCTTCACTCCACACTTGGCTCAGATGCAACGTTCCAGCCTGGATGATCAGATCAGATCTTAACTTTCACCCGGACAGCTTTATGACTTCATTTATAAAATCAGCTCTAACAACCTTTTTGCATCACATCTCTGGCTGCAGGCAGAAGTTCAGCATCAGCCAACAAACACCACACAGGGTGGGGGGGTGGCTTGGCATGCTGCTAAGCCCTTTTTAATACAGAACTTTCATGCTAAGCTGACAAAAGCTGTCACCAGGTGGCTGAGACACCCACAGGAGGCTGCTGACCTGGAACCGGAGCGGGCCAGTTTTAGGGGTCAAACGTCATCCAGGTGGGTCTCTGCTGGACTGTTTCATTAAGACGTGTCCTGGTGGTCCTGTTGTTCAGTGAGATGGAATAAATGATATCTCACCATCACCAACACATCAGAAATGTGAAGACAGTCTTAGCCAATCAGAGAGCTGGGATTTTCCCACCTTGTGGGGATCAGACAGGCTGTGAGACAGGCTGTGACAGCAGGACATGTGAGACATACTGATGGAACCATAAACAAACTAACAAATGAATTATGAATACCTAGGCAGAGTGCTCAGAACTCTGTGATGTCATAGAAGCGAGGGGGATGAAATGACAGACATATATACGTAGACGCCTCGTGGACTGGCGCCATCTTACTTGGGTCTCCATTCTCCCCCAGTGCATTCATTTCTACTGAGGAAGGTGCTTACCCAGCTAAAAAACACATTTTATCAAGCTTTTTCACAAAATCAGACACATGGTATATAACAATAATTAATTAATTACATAATTAATCGAACTTATATAGCGCTTTTTTAGGACACTCAAAGATGCTGCATGCTCTCACTGCTGATGATGGTAAGCTACTGAGTAGCTGCAGTCGCCCTGGGGCGGTCTGACAGAAGCGAGGTTGCATTGTTGTGCTATCAGCCCCTCTGACCACCACCACCAGAGGCAATTTGGGTTTAAGTGTCTTGCCCAAGGGCACAACGACAGCGACAGACCGAGCAAGACGCGAACCCGCGACCTTCCGATTGCGGGGCGTCCACTTAACTCCTATGCCAACATCGCCCCTCGGTATGGCTTGATAATGAAAATATAAACATAATTAAACAAAATAAATTTAAATAAATTAAAATATAAAATCCCATCTGGTAGGCTAGAAAAGTCAATAATAATCCCACGTGATCTGTTTTCAATAGTACGCCTGTTGTTTATTGACAAAAACAGGCATAGTTGCCCACCCTACATTGACTTTGGACAGTGAGGAGACCCATCCAATATGGCGGCGATGCTGTCACGCTCTCCAGCGCCCAATCCACGTATTTATGTCTATGGGATTAAATAAATGAGCTAAATAAATTTTACTCTTTACAACACCGTGGTAACTAAATCCTAATCAAAGTAGATGCACACTTTCCCAGACTGAGCAGGTCGATCTGATAAATGATGTGTGTGTGTGTGGGGGGGGGGGGGCGGCATACTTATTAAGAGAGATAAGCAGGCCCCTAATGAGTGCATGTTGTGATCCAGAAGCAGGTCTGTTAACTAGTGAAATATAATAAAACAGACGAATGTTGTGATTATGTTTTAGTTTCAGCTGAACAACAGATGTAGGAGTCGAGAATATAAACCATCCCAGAATAACACCTGAGGAGCTCCTCTACAAGCCTTCTCCTTATTCCAGAGATGGTTCATTTTTGCTGTTTCATCTGTCATCCTTCACATGGAGTCCCAACTACCTTGCAGGGCAATTAAATCAATATTAAGCTTCCTAATAATTTTTAGTATTTGACAAATACAACTTCACATCATGAATAGAATAGTCCTTTATTCTTATTATACATGAAGGTAGAAAGAAATTGAGGGTACTGCCACTGAGCCCTCCTCCCTGGGCTGCCACCTTACTGTGGTGGAGGGGTTTGAGTGTCCCAATGATCCCAGGAGCTAAGTGGTCTGAGGCTTTATGCCTCTGGTAGGGTCACCCATGACAAACAGGTCCTATAGGGATTCACTCTGTACCTGCTCCCTCTTGGATCTGTTTTTAGAAAGTATGGGATATCTTTTCATGAGATGAGTGTCTCATAGTGCTGTAGACATGTGTAATCATTATTTTGGCAGTTGAGTGCAACTTACTTAAAATTTAATATTTCAGCCCAAAACCATAATTCTATCTCCATCTTCAGGTTAAAACTCTGCTCCACACTGATTTAGAATCAGCCACAGCTGATGGCTGTAGAGCTGCAGGGTGATGGTGTCTCTAGCGTACTACATGGCTGCGCTGCACTGGACTCCAGCTGAGTCTCGGCCACACCTCCACCTGGCTCAACCACTCACCTGCCCATATGACACGTTAGGGCCTGAAAGACAGATAGATGAGCGCAGAGGAGAAAAGACTTGTGGGTTAAAGCTGTTCAGGGAGACTCTGACAGAGTCTTTGTTGCTTCTCAGAGTCATTTTTTTGTGTCACAGCGATGAGTCAGATATGAAACTGCAGAAAATCTGAGAGTCACATAAAACATGTTGGACAGAATTAGACAGGTTCATGCTAAAACCCAAAGACGGTTCTGGGGTTGTTGTTTTACATACATACAAGCTGCACCCTTTTAGAAATGCTGAGAGAGTTAAATGGAAGCCTTGATGACTTATTCTCAGAATTTTAAGGACAAAAGTAACTAAGGAGATTAAAGTAAGTGATGTGTTTTTTTTTCTTCCCTAAATAGCTACTATAAGAGATTTGTTGTCATTTTGGGGAAAAAAACAAGATTTTGTTTCTAAATTAAGAAGAAAAATAGTATGGATATTTTTTCAATGGGATGTTGATACTACTGGTACTGGAAGTCAGTGCAATTATTCAATGAAAACTCTCAAAAGCTGCTTAAACCTGCATTTTTATTGTAGGTCTATATTTTCAAAAGGAGTTGATGGTTTTAAAATCATTTTATCTAAAGTTACTCAGAGCCACTGTAGAAGGTCCAAAGAGCCTGAGTTAAGGTGAGAGGAACTGTGGAATAGCATGACAGCTTTTGCTGTTTGCTTGTTCAAGTTGAATTCAAATAGACATGAAATATATGACGATGATAATAGTTTTATGTGTATTTAACAGTGACGTTAGAGCTAAAAGGCAGAATAAAAGGTTGTTTTGTTTTTTTACTTTATCTTGCTGCATTGGAATTTCACCTTGTCCCACATTGAGTAGTCTCTGTCCCACATTTGACTAGTTGGGATCTGGTCACCCTAGTTCTGCTGTGTGGTGGAGTTGCTAATGCTAACGGTTAGCTTCTACTAGCCGAGATGTTCTCTGCTGTTTCCTGGACGCTAAACCAACAACAGCCTTCCCCGTCGTGAGTCAAGATGGGTGAGTCCGTGAATGTTCAGTGACAGTGTGACGTAGATCTGTCAGGATTTTCTAATCCTAGAGTTTCACCTAGAGTCTATTTTCTATCAGAAGCTAATGGAAGATGTTAGGGGTGATCATGGACTAAACTGAGAAATCAGCGGGTTCGGCAGTAGCATGTTGGTGAGACCCAAACGTGGGAGTAAGAGCACTGGGAGCTGCTGACACACAGTTAATCTAGGAACGCCGGTAAGTTTCTCGAAGGGGAATGAACAGGCGTTAGAGAAAGAGTAAAGAGCAGACTTATTGGTAAGACAAGTCAGTGGATTTAGATGACTGGTGAGCGATGAGGCTCTGAACTGGTGACATGGATTGGTAGAATTGAGGACTGAGTGAAGACAAAAGGAGTTGACTTCTATAGACATGAATCATGAGAGTTCCGGAGATAGAATGGA
Organism: Aphyosemion australe; assembly: GCA_006937985.1. Lineage (NCBI taxonomy): Eukaryota > Metazoa > Chordata > Actinopteri > Cyprinodontiformes > Nothobranchiidae > Aphyosemion > Aphyosemion australe. The sequence continues at coordinate 6,017,808 of SSNS01000003.1, read as the reverse complement.
TGGAAATGGAGTCTTAGGAGGTGGGGCCCTGGCTGGAGGAGTGCCGGGAGGTGGAGACCGTGACACAGGAGAGAAGTGTAGGAGACTTTTTTCATGTTCAGCCTGCATGAAAAACTCAGAGTGACAGATTATAATCAGAAATAATAATTAAAAAATGTTTTTTCAGCAAAGTACCACTTTAAAGATATTTTGGTGGCAACTGATGCCGGGTTCCATTTCCTGCTGCTACTGTTAGACCTCTCAGTGGCTTTTGATACTGTTGACCATAATATCCTACTTAGTAGGCTTGAATTGTGGGCAGGAGTGACTGGGGCCCCACTTCACTGTTTCTGATCATATTTGACTGACAGACAGACATTGAAGACTGTTCCTCTCCCTCTGTGCGAATCCCTTGGGGAGTGCCTCAAGGTTTGATCCTGGGGCCTCCCCTCTTCTCAATATACATGCTCCCACTGGGAACAATATTGGCTAAACACGGAATGAGTTACCATCTCTACGCTGACGGCTGTCAGATTTATTTGGCATTAAATCAGCAAAACTCCTCTCATCTACTCCTGCATTCTCTTGAGGATGTTAAAGGCTGGCTTACTGCTAACTTTCTGCAGCTCAATAACAATAAGACTGAAGCCTTTCTCTTTACTGCCAAAAATCTTAATCATACATCCGGAGCCCCCTCTTTCCCTTCTCTTAATCTGAAACCCTGTGTGACCAGCCTAGGTTAAGACTTGACTCTGACCTGTCCATGAACTCACAAATAAATGCCATAGGTAAGTATTATTTTTTCTGCTCTGCCACATACCTCAATTAAAGCCCATTCTCAAGAGACCCCACCACGACTCTGATATACATGCTTTTATTACATCAAGATTGAATTTCGCAAACTCAGTGCTCATCGGTGTCTCTCTATACTTTCTTGGGGAAAATGCAAAATGCTGCAGCTAGATCTCTAACTAACACTGCTAGATGCTGCCTTTTGACTTCCATCCTTGCTGACTTACACTGGCTTCCAATCGGTTTTTGGGTTCAGTTCAAGGTTTTTCCTTTTGTGTACAAGGTTCTGAATGGTGCAGCTCCCCTTTACTTATTGGAGCTGTTATTGTCTAATGTCCACTCCAGATCTTTGAGGTCTGCTGATCACCTGCTCCTGTGTGTCGCTAAAATGCACTACAAATCACGTGGGGAGCAGGCTTTCTCCTTTGCTGTGCCCAAGATCTAGAACTTTCTCTTTACATGTACGGCAGGCCCCATCAATTGCTCGTTTTAAGTTATTTCTAAAGGCAAAATTTTATGATTTAGCATTTGGTCTGTAATTTGGTTTTCTTCCTTTTAGATCTATTTTCTTTGTGTGTTTTATTGATCTTCTTTGGATTTTACTGCCCAAGTATCTTATGGTGTTTTATGCTCTATATTTATCCACATCTTTTAATCTTTTATCAGTATAGTTCCTTATTTTATCCATTGTTTTAGATATTCTTCTTTACTGTGTTTCTTTTAACCTAATGTCCCATCCTTTTAAATATGGAGCATTGTTGCTCTGCTGCGAAACACTTATGTCATCTGTCATGCTGTTTTTAAATGTGCTATAGAAATAAAAACGGTATGGTGTGGTGTGGTGTGGTATGGTATGGTGTGGTATGGTATGGTATGGTGTGGTATGGCATGGTATGGTATGGTATGGTATGGTATGGTATGGTATGGTATGGTATGGTATGGTATGGTATGGTATGGTATGGTATGGTATGGTATGGTGTGGTGTGGTGTGGTGTGGTAGGGTAGGGTAGGGCGTAGTATGGTATGGTATGGCGTAGTAGGGTAGGGTAGGGTAGGGTAGGGTAGGGTAGGGTAGGGTAGGGTATGGTGTGGTGTGGTGCGGTGCGGTATGGTATAAGTGTGACCAGTCCATCTTGGGGGTTGGTGGGGTGTTTGATGATGGAGGTGGCTTTCCACTGCTCTGCAGAGAGGCTTGTGAAGATCCATCTGGACCCCGCTCTGGTCACTGATGGTGCTCCCAAGAATTAATGAAATTATTGACCCTGACAGTCAGACCTTCCACATGAACATATTTACTAAACATCAGCGGCAGGATATATTAAAAAAACAGAGTTGCTTTTGGTTTTGGATTAGTGAAGACGAAACAGACCTCAGGTCTGTGTGAGGAAGGAGAAACCAGCTCAGAGCTCCATTAATGAACTCATAAAGTGTGTGAGAGGTCAGAGCTCACATAGCGTTGCCTAATAAGAAGCCCAGCACCCCCCGCACACACACACACACACACTGTAGGACACTGCTGCTGTCGGTTAGCATCTCTGAGCTCCTCACCGCTCCTCTGGTCCGCACCAGTACACCTCTGAGACCCGGTGGGTCCGGCTGCAGCTTCACGGCTTTAATCTGATCCTGGATCTGCTTCTTTAACTCTGTGATTGGGTTTGAACAGATTCACTTATTTTGGTTGGAAATGTTTAATTTTCTGCTTCTTAACATGATAAAAACAAAAATATTTATTATTACTTGATGCTGAAAACATGAAGAATTGTAGTTTATTAAGTTTTGTTCACATTAATTTATTTAGGTTTTGTTTTTGCAGCTTTTGCAGCATCCTGAGGACTATTTTTATCACCAGCTCATAGAAAAACAAGGAAAATTTCATCCCTTTTGGATTTTATTTAGATTTTTGTTCACAAATTTGAAATAAACATTTTTCAGAGTACATGATTGAAGAGGTGATTCCTGAAGGAACAAATGTATTTGCTGATCTGTTTCTGCTGTGAAGGATTTGGTTCCATGTTTCTGTTTTATTTGGAGTCATCTGCAGAACATCTGGCTGTAAATGAGCTGTTTTTCCAGGTTTTTTAACATCACACGTGTCTCTGCTCTGTCAGTAACTACAAGCTGCTCCTTTCTGTCCGGTTGCTGAAAGCGATGAGATGTTTGTCGTGACTTCAGTGGTGGCCGCCGAAGAGGAGCCGCAATGAAGAGTAGTAGCTTGTTGTCACAACAACATCTCAGGGATTATTCTACAATGTTTCACTTCCTGTTCAAGTGTTCGGGTGGGTCGGGAACCAATCAGAGACAAGCACAACAAACACACAACAGCTGCAAGAAGTGGTGACTGAGGGGAGACGTGAACCTGCTGGTATCTGCTCCTCATCCTCAGCTCATCTGAGGAACTTTCTCTAAGAGGAACGTTTGCATTTAGGAGGAAAGCAGAAAACTTTTGGAACATGTGAAAAGTTACGTTTTCTGCAGCCTAATAATAATAATAATAATAACAACAATAATAATAATAATAATAATAATGATAAAATAATAAAGATGATGATAATAATAATAATGATAATAATAATAATGATGATGATATTAATAATGATAATAATAATAATAATAATGATAATAATAATAATAATAGCGTGTCCTGGGTCTTCCTTTGGGTCTCCTCCCGGTTGGACGTGCATGGAAAACCTCACCAGGGAGGCATCCAGGAGGCATCCTAATCAGATGCCCGAGCCACCTCATCTGGCTCCTCTCAATGTGGAGGAGCAGCGGGTCTACTCCGAGCCCCTCCTGGATGACCGAGCTTCTCAACCTATCTCTAAGGGAGAGCCCAGACACCCTGTGGAGAAAACTCATTTTGGCCGCTTGTATCTGTGATCTCATTCCTTCAGTCACTACCCAAAGCTCGTGACCATAGGTGAGGGTAGGAACGTAGATCAAACAGTAAATCAAGAGCTTCGCCTTTCGGCTCAGCTCTCTCTTCACCACAACAGACCGGTACAACGCCCCCATCACTGCAGACGCAGCACCAATCCACCTATCAATCTCACGCTCCACCCTTCCCTCACTCGTGAACAAGACCCCGAGATACTTAAACTCCTCCACTTGGGGCAGGACCTCGTCCCTGACCTGGAGAAGGCATTCTACCCTTTTCCTACTCAAGACCATGGTCTCGGATTTAGAGGAGCTGATTCTCATCCCAGCTGCTTCACACCCGGCTGTGAACCGCTCCAGCGAAAGCCGGAGATCACGTTCTGATGAAGCCAACAGGACCACATCATCTGCAAAAAGCAGAGACCTGATCCTTAGGCCACCAAAACGGATCCCCTCACCACCTTGGCTGCACCTAGAAATCCTGTCTATAAAAGTTATGAACAGAATTGGTGACAAAGGAGGAGTCCAACTCTCACTGGGACCGAGCCTGACTTACTGACGGCAATGTGGACCAAGCTCTGACACCGGTCACACAGGGACCTAACAGAGGGCCTGGTACCCCATACTCCCAGAGTACCCCCCACAGGGCCCCTATTGTCATTTTGCACAGAAAGTGTTTAAATGTAAGCATGATAGGAGAAATGTTTTAGTTCTTTTTTTATGAGAGGGCGACCCCGCATATATTAGTATTTGGTTTTTATCTGTATCAGATATTAAGACTCAGACAATATTGGATATCAGTAAAAAAAACATTGAGCATTTCTAGTTCAGTTATACATCCAATACAAACATCCACTTGAGGCATAAAATGAAGAAAACATGCAGGACCTTTAGTGCAACAAGAACATCTTTGACTGTAAATGAAGAGTTTTAATTAGAGAAATAATTAAAGAACTTTGGTGAAGAGAATAAACAGACTCAGACTGTACTGTGTTGTTCTCATCAGCACCTCCATTGAGCCTCCTCCTCCTCCATTCTTCAGAGGGACACAACCTGCACTAATCCGCCACCCGGCGCTGCCTCGTTCCCTCGTTCACCCTTCTCGTTCGTGCACAAGAAGAATACCAGTTCCTCTCCGCTCTGTTTTTCTTTCTGGTTCTGGTTCTGCTGCAGCAGGGTGAGCGGCGGGTCAGCCCTATTAGCCTTTTTTCACTGCCAAACAAGAGCAGCTTTTATTTCATTCACAGAAAGAGACACACACAAGCCTGGCGTGCACCGGGGCTTGTCCACCAACTAGCTCCATATCTCACTTTGATCTTCTGTCATTCATCTTATCATCAATGCTGTTTTGTGCTTTAAGGATTTTTATTCTGTGACTCTGATCCTGATCACGTTTGCCCTGAAGCTGCTTTTATTCTTGTCTGTGTCGGAGTGGTGGGGGCAGCAGACCATCCTCTCTCTCCCTACCTCCTCCAGCTCCTCTGGTGGAATCCTCCTCTGGTCTGATGACGACACAAACCTTTACAATCCTCATGTTTTATTTCAAATCATTAACTCAATCCTTAATGCCTGCTTGGAGAGCTCCTCCTGGAGCTAACCCTAACCCACCCTTAGCACCGTGTGTGAGCTCCATGTTCTACAGTGACGATCATAAGTATTTGAACAGCCTGTGATTTTGCAAGTTCTCCACTAAGAAATGATGGAGGGGTCTGATATCCACACTGTAGGTGCATTCCTACTGTGAGAGACAGCGTTAAAATAAATTCAGGAAATCACATTGTATGATTCCTAAAGAATTTATTTGTATTGCACAGCTGGACATTAGTATTTCAACACCTGAGAAAATCAGATCAGAATCAGAATCAGAATCAGAAGGGTTTTATTGCCATATGTGTGAGAAATCACAACATTAGGAAATTGCTGCGGTACTTGGTGCAAAAACAAAGATAAAAAATAAGAGATAAGCAAATATAAGAAGTAATAATATACTCATGATAAAATTATTATTATAAAAAGTGGCAATTAAAGAAGCAGCTACTATATACACAGTGCAGGTACCAATCAGAGTGGATCAGCTTCAGGTACAAACACAACACCGGGTCATGTGACTGGGACCAAGCGACTGGAGTGGGCAGCCCTAGGATTGACATTCATGAGTCCAACAGCAGAGGGGAAGAAAATCAGAGCTAATATTTGGTACAGAAGCCTTTGTTTGCAGTCACAGAGGTCAAAGGTTTCCTGTAGGTCTTGACCAGGTTTACACACACTGCAGCAGGGATGTTGGCCCACTCCGCCACACACATCTGTCAGGTTTCAGGGCTGAGTTTCAGCTCCTTCCAAAGACTTTCTATTAGATCTGAGGGAGACTGCAGTCGTCTTTAGCCTCTTCCATTTTCTAACAGTTGCTCCATCAGTTGATCTGTTTTCACCAAGCTGCTTGGCTGTTGCCCCGCTTCCTGGTTCCGCTGTGAGAACGTATTTTATTGGTTGTTGATTGTTGTACGTCACTCCGACTAGAGACAATATCTAGCATGCTGGAAGTGAAAGACTAGAGAAAGACTGGCATAAATCGGGTCGCCGACAGCAGATTATCACATTACATTTAACGATCGAGACGACGGGAGCGCGCAGAGACTCCAATGAGATTCCTAAAGACTGCCAGTCTTTAGTGTGAGACTAAAATCCTAAGCCCAGCATAACAGGTCTTTGAGACCCAGAGTTCTTGCTGATTACCAGGTGTTCAAATACAGCGCAATACAAATAAATTCTTTTAAAACTATACAAGCGATTTCCTGAAATGTTTTAAATTCTGTCTCTCACAGTGGGTATGCACCTACAATGTGGACTTCAGACATCCAGGAGGCATCCTAACCAGATGCCCGAGCCACCTCACCTGGCTCCTCTCGATGTGGAGGAGCAGCGGGTCTACTCTGAGCCCCTCCCGGATGACCGAGCTTCTCACCCTATCTCTGAGGGAGAGCCCAGACACCCTGCAGAGAAAACTCATTTTGGCTGCTTTTATCCATGATCTCATTCTTTCGGTCACTACCCAAAGCTCGTGACCATAGATGAGGGTAGGAACGTAGATAGATCGGTAAATCGGCCGCCCCCATGAGCTGGCGACATTGCCGTGGACGCGTGTGTGTGCTAGGAGTGACTTTTTGTGACTCTTTCTGATATTGTATGGACTCTGCTTTAACTACAAATCATGGCAATGTGTGATATATACGTCCTGATGTTTCTGTTGTGGCTGTGCGCATTGATCTGCTGGCATCCTGCGCAAACAATGCTAGTCAAGAGTAGTGATGGCCTACCTGCTTACACGAACACCCGGGATGAAATGTTAAACCTGCGGCCGCAGGTGACAAGCAAGCCGGATCTGGATATGGATATCGATGTTACCAGTGTCAAAACCAGGAAACGTGGCTGCAGAGTGGGGATCAAAGTAAAAACCCGGCGGCGAGGATACCAGCTGGTTCTCCCCTCTGTGATTATCGAAACGTGCGCTCACTTTGTAACAAGGTAGATGAGCTGTCGGCATGTGTTTGCTACGACCGCACGTTCTGGCCTCATCCCTGACCTGGAGAAGGTATTCTACCCTTTTCTGACTGAAGACCATGGTCTCAGATTTAGAGGAGCTGATTCTCATCCCAGCTGCTTCACACTCGGCTTCAAACCGCTCCAGTGAAAGCTGGAGATCACATTCTGATGAAGCCAACAGGACCACATCATCTGTAAAAAGCAGAGACCTGATAGCCTAGTGAACTAGACCAAATTCTTGCCTTGCAAAGTTTGGTCTAGGCACGCTTCATTGGAACCCTCGCAGCCCGATCCACTGCTGTGGCTGTCCAATCACAGCTCACTATAGTTTTGGTTGGGCCAATCACAGCACTCTATATTGTGGGCCAATCACAGAGCGGGAGTAGCCGATGACGTCAGCGCTGCGGCCGCGAACCCAAGCAACATGGCGGCAACGCAGGAACCACGTTGGTTTGAAACGGCTTTGTCATCAACATTGGATTATTTAGACTCCAACGTGCGTAAGTCTGTCTGATATACTTAGTGGCTTCTTATTTTTATCAAACAAAGTAGTGCAATGTCCCAGTACACCTGATATTCACATGTTTTTATACAAAAACGACAGAAATCATTGATGTTAGACGCCATTGCTGCCTCCCTCTTTTCCGTCGCTGTGATTACGTCACGTTGTTCGTTACTCTGATTGGTCCTAGCGCTATCCAATTGTGTGCTGACATTTTGAAAGACAACCGTAGATCCCGCCTCACGACTGAGGGCCGTCAATGGTTCGTGGCCAGACTATATATACACATATATAGGATGGCTTACCAGGCTAGAGATCTGATCCTCAGGCCACCAAAACGGATCCCCTCACCACCTTGGCTGCACCTAGAAATCCTGTCCATAAAAGTTATGAACAGAATCGGTGACAAAGGGCAGCCTTGGCGGAGTCCAACTCTCACCGGGAACGAGCCCGACTTACTGCCGGCAATTGAGGACCAAACATATTTTGGAAATAATTACACCTCAACAGTGCCAATGATAATATTTTATCATACATTGTGACTATTGTTACTCTGGAAGGTGTAAAATAGAATTATACGGCCCCTTTAATTATGTACCCTAAATAAATAAATATCCATCCATCCATTTTTATTCACTTATCTGGGGTCGGGTTGCAGGGGCAGCAGCCTAAGCAGAGAAGCCCACACTTCCCTCTCTCCAGCCACTTGGGCCAGCTCCTCCGGGGGAATCCCAAGGTGTTCCCTGACCAGCTGAGAGACATAGTCCCTCCAGCGTGTCCTGGGTCTTCCTTTAGGTCTCCTCCCGGTTGGACGTGCCCAGAAAACCTCACCAGGGATGCGTCCAGGAGGCAATATCAATAAATGTATTTAATAATTAAATAATGTACCTAATAATGTACCTAAATGCAATGTGAATTATTTACACATCATTTCCACCTGCTGTCTCTCATTAAACAGTGAATTTCCTCCAACAGACTCACTGATATCACTCCTGGGTTGCTGGATAAAGCTCCCCTGAATTGCAGCTAAATGGCCAATCACATTTGGTTTCTAGGGAGAACTGGAGAATTTATGGCCAATCAGCATCACTGAATTTATTGTCTCTGGGGCGCTGGCCGACATTGCCCCTGCTACAGGGAAAGGGTAGTTAGGTGCTGAATCTCCTTTATGCTCGCTCTCTCACTCCCTCACACAAACTCACCGCTGATTTATATAGAAAGAGCTGAAATCATACTGCTGCAGTAAAATGTGTTTATTTGTTCTCATTTTATGAGATTAAAGTGTTTAAAACAGTTTTTCTAATTCAATTTCTATGTTGTGTTTGTGCCAAATACTGGTGGAACAGAGTATTTGAGTCTGAGCTGTGCAGCTTTGTGCAAAAAGGCTTAAAAACAAACTAATGTCAAAATAAAATGTGAATCAGGACAAAAATGGAAATTATGGACTGCAGATGCTCACACAGTAGGTTTGTGTATTTATTTGAGTATTATTATGGTCTAATGCAGGGGTGCCCAATCCTGGTCCTGGAGGGCCGGTATCCAGCATGTTTTGGTTTAAACCCTGTTTCAACACACCTGATTTCAATCAGCAGGTGATTAACATGCTTCTGCAGAGCCTTATGAGCTGCTGCACAGGTGATTCAACCACTGAATCAAGTGTGTTGGAGCAGAGAAACCACTAAAACGTGCTGGATAACGGCCCTCCAGGACCAGGATTGGGCACCCCTGGTCTAATGCATCTGTAATTTTGATTATTGACTTTATCTGTAAAACTGGTTATTTGGAGAAGTTGGAAATTGTTGGAAATTGTTTTAGAATTCCAGTCATTTTCCAACCGTTTATTTGAATAGTCCACACATATACAAACTTGGCTTAAAGAGCGGGTAAGACCTAAATCAACTGTTTTTGCTGATAACCTGTATAGATGAGTGTGTATAGTGCTGTAGTCATTATTTTGGCAGTTTAGTGCAACTTACTTAAAATTTTATATTTTAGCCAAAACCGTAATTCTGTCTCCATCTTCAGGTTAAAACTCTGATCCACACTGATTTAAAATTTAGCTGCAGGGTGACGTCTCTACCGTACTACGTGACTGTGCTGCACTGAACTCCAGCTGAGTCTCTGCCTCATCTCCACCTGGCTCAACCACTCACCTGCCGATATGACATGTTAGGGCTCGGAGCCGCTCGCCTCCTTAGAAAAGTGTCCTCCTCCCCCCTTTCTTCTAGTGATCGCTGTGGACAGGAAATCCTCCAGCCTGCTGCAGTTTCTGTGTTTGCTCGTTCTCCTGAGCGGTGAGACTGCTTTGTGTTTGTGCTTGTGTGCATGTGCGAGTGTGCGTGTGCTTGTTAACGACTCGCTTTCCGACCAAGAAACTTCGAGAGCACGGGGGAGTTGCTGTCAATAACTGTGTCAGTGCTGCTTTCGGTCCGCCAGGCGACGCCTCCTTTAGGAGCATTTTTCTAACAGGAAGTGTGGGTGAAATAAGCCTCCACCCATGGTGTTACTCATCCTTTAAAGGAGCAGGAGGCAGGATGATGAAACGAAACTCATTAGCGACGCGCTCGGCGCTGTGAGTAACTGCAGCCCGGCACGAGAGCGCGCATGAACTCTTCACTATGAAAAAAAAAAGTTTCACAGTGATGTACGGCCAGAGCGCGGCTCGATATTATCAAAACAAGGCACCATGTCTAGCGACGAAGTAAGTAACAGTCCTGCTTAGAGGTTGGACTATAGGTCAAATATGACATATTTCTAATGATTCATCTTCGGTTTGGAAAATGTCCGTTCTCTTCAGTGGTACACAGAAACTGAAGCATGATCACAGCTGAAATGCTACCGCACGCTAGCTCTCTCCGGCTACCGCACTATAGCTATCTCCGACTCATCGGTGAGATCATATCATCAAATCAAGCTCTGTTTACGTTTCTCGTCAGAATAAACGGAGCATCCATTTATCTCAAAAGACAAGTGGTGTCTCGTCCACAAAACGCAGAAGTGATCCGATTACTCCTTAGTTGCATTTAGCTATTTCAAATGGATCAGGAAGCTATATGCTAAGCACCGTTAGCTTCTTGTTTTTTGTTCATCTGCACAAAGATTTGTTAGATTACCTAAACTTGTATTATCTAAATCCATAGATTTTATTTTCTTAGTTTAAATTGCGGAGACCCCGCTCTGATATGTTTACCGATTATTCCTTACCTGGTCACTAGAAAATGAGCCATGTCCGCATCCTTTTTCAGTCCCAGATCAAGTTGAAGCAGTCTCCATTCTTCAGTAGCGTATCCAATACATATTCGGGTCCCTGTCCGGCTTTTCTCATACTTTCCTTTTGACTCTCGAGATGCCGCTGATAAAACCTTCTTCTTTGTGCCACTCTTTAGTGGGCTTTGAGTTGCGCTTGGTCTTTTGCTGGTTGTAGAATCCATTTCCAGAGTTCGTCCTCTTCTTCTGAGGTTTTAACGCGGCTAGCAAACAACGCATACCGCCACCTAGCCAGCTTTTTCCTCTTCTTCTTCCGGTTTTGAAGCTTGTCGAGAACGCGCTTGAAGTGTCACATCCGTAAAACAGCGCGGGAAATTCGGGACCGAACTGCATCGCATTTTGCAGCACACACAGTTAACAAAATGGAATGATAAATGGATTTCATGCCTCCTGCTCCTTTAAGGCTCTTGGTGTGTAGAATGACTCTTTTTGTGGAATAATTTTACCTTGTTATAAGTTTTGTTAAATGACTCAGAGTTCTAAATAAGGTGGTCTCGAACGGTTATTAAAGGGGTAAAGTCGGAAAAATTTAAGATCTCTGTCTCCACTTGTAGAAGATGCCAAAAATCTGATAAAATCTCTTTATGTGCTAAAAATATTATATTTTACTAAGATCCACTAGTTCAGTTTACCACTTAGTACAAAATATACATTAATTGTCTTTTCTAAAAATATTCTAGTTTGGAAGGAACAAATATTTATTGCTAAAAAGGCGTTAAACAGGCCATAGTATTACCTACAAGAGAAAAAATATTTATTTTTAAAAATATAAACCTCAATTTTTGCAAAATTTTTCAGCATTGCAGTCTTTGTCTATTGATATGTACCATACAATATATTATATTATATTATATTATATTATATTATATTATATTATATTATATTATAAATAGAATAGTAAATATCACTTGATATTTTGCAGCCTCATATAAGATAGATAACATTTGCTGGAGTTTATTCAACCTTTGTAGTAATTAATATCCATCATTCTGGTACAGAGTTTATTATCTTTCCCATTAAAGCCTCTTTAACTCATCATAAATCCATTAATTTGCTTTAAATTCTTCTGAAACGATCAACACTTTTGTATCTGTAAATAACTGATGGGAGGATCTGTGCATCCCGCTCAGAGGGCTTATACAACCCAGCAGACCAGAGCTGCTCGGGACAAAACGAGGCGTAATATGGGATGTTGCAGCACAACGAGGACAGAGGGAGGTCAACTGGACAGGAATGTTATCAGAGTGTACCTCCTTTTGGCGCCCAGACAGAGGCCTGGAGGTTCCAAGAGCCTGTTTGTGACTGAAATGATGAGAAACATTTATGATCAGTTATAAAAGACCTGAGAGACTGCCCGGCGTCTGTGAGATGGAAATAAAATGATCTGCACTCGTTAGCTTAGTTCGATCAGATGAGACGTGCTGCACCGACATGTTTAACAAAATAAACTTGATTGAATATTTTCTGTAATTAAAAGTGTTGAACACTCGTTTAATCAATACATTTGCAGTGGCTCATGGATTGCTTGTTTCAGCATGGAGAAATCTCCCAGGAGAAAGTAGCTTCAGATCTGAAGTCTTACTTCCTGATATTTGGACATCTCGTCTCTGATTGGCTAACAGTAACACGACTCTACCACTGACTCTGTTTTCTCTGCAATGTTGATGTTTTATCTCCACAAATAACACAAGCCTGGAGGAGTTCTGCTGTGTGGTGGAGTTGCTAATGCTAATGGTTAGCTTCTACTAGCCAGACGTTCTCTGCTGTTTCCTGGACGCTAAACCAACAACAGCCTTCCCCGTCGTGAGTCAAGATGGGTGAGTCCATGAATGTTAAGTGACAGTGTGACGTAGATCTGTCAGGATTTTCTAATCCTAGAGTTTCACCGTCTATTTTCTATCAGAAGCTAATGCAGGAGATAGGTGGAGGAGACTATTTTCATGTTCAGCCTGCATGAAAAACTTGGAGTGATTGCAAATGTCCCACTTGTGGGACTAATAAATGATTATCTTATCTTATAATCAGAAATAATCATTAAAAATGTTTTTTGGTGAACTACACCTTTAAATACATCACTTTTACTTGTTGAAAAATTTTTTCCCATTTTGCAGGAAACCATAAAACGCTGAATAAGGCGCCATGTTTCTCCAGGCTGGAGAAGTTTGGGTCACTTAATCCGGAGTCACTTTAGGAATTCTCCACCTGAATAAAGTTTGAAAACTTTTGCATTTGTTGACTTTTGCACATAAAGTTTAATTTAACAAATCTCAGCTAACAGCGGTCATCAAGGGGCCGTATACTGACGGCTGTTTCCGTTGATGTTTTCTTCTAGCGGATGGATTTTGTTCGCAGTCCGGGCTCTCCAGGGGCTGAGAGGTGGATGTGAACTCTGGGGGAACGCTGGCTGATTAGACCATGTCCCGCTGCTGTCATTAGGACTCAGTGAAGAGACTCAGCTTAATGGGGGAGACACATCGGAGATAATTGCCTCAATTTGGATGAAGCCTTGTGACAGCTTGCTGGTGAGGAAGGGCACACACAAGGTCAATTGTCCTGCGCCTGAATGCTAAACTCATTTCTGATGTGTTTATGATTGACCGAGTAGACACTAATGAACAAGGAAGGGTCATTATTTCAGGGTTCAGAGAGTACAGAAACTCTGGCCCAACACACGGAGCCCGTTTTCTGCTTCGATGCACCGAGCTCAGCGGACGAAATCATATCATTTCATCCATCGTCATTCCAACGTCAGCCCCTGTCATTTGGAAAATGATGAGTGATTCCCAGGGCTTCTGCCGCTGCTGTGTAGAACTCACAAATCTTCTTTATTATCCAGTCACCTGAATTCCTGTGAGGAGTTCTAGCAGGTGGTTAGCAGCGTTTACTAATCTAGCCCTAACCCCAACAACAAAGAATAAAACAACTTTCACTAATCCTGACAATATAGGAGCAGCAAAAAGTAAACAGGATCAAAGCAGCCAAGGATGAGTCGGAATAAAACGAGAATGAGAAGCAAAGGAAAAATCCAGGCATAAAAGTTAACTAAAAAGTAAACAAAAGTTGGAAATTTGAAGGTTAAACAGGATTAAAATACATGGAGAGATGTTACTGACGGATGGAGGAGCAGGACCAGGTGTTTGCCTCGATCCCCAACTTAATGGAGATGTTTTAACAAAAACCAAGAAAACATGCGAAAGTGAGACATTGATGACCTCCAGCACACACAAAACACATAATAAGAACACGTCCATTGGGAAACGTAGAAGCTTCTAATAATCAGTTTCAGGTCTGTATGATTAATTAATGTATTATTATTATTATTATTATTATTATTATTATTATTAATAATAATTATTATTATTATTATTATTAATAATATTATTATTATTACCTTGAATTAACATGAAGTAACATTATTTTCAGTCGTTTACCAACTATTTTGTCCACGTCTGTTTAAATAGCGACTAAGATAAGTGGGCACATGGATCGATACATGAGCACAGCACAGAAGGGCATCGGCAGAGATACCAGAGGAGCCAAACACCAGCTGCTGATAGACTAGTCGCTCAAGACTGCAAAGCCCGACACACCAACCTGTGCACGGCCTGGATTGATTACAAGAAAGCCTATGACTCAATGCTGCACTCATAGATCATTGAATGCTTGGAGCTGTACAACATCAACAGGAGTCTGAGAGCCTTCATTACAAACTCAATGCGGCTGTGGAAAACCAACCTTGAGGCCAATTGCACAAGTCTCCATCAAATGTGGCATATACCAAGGAGACGCCCTGTCCCCACTGCTGTTCTGCATTGGTCTGAACCCCCTCAGCCAAATAATCAACAAGGCTGGCTATGGATACCAACTCAAGAATGGAACCACAATCAGCCATCTACTCTACATGGATGACATAAAGCTGTACGCCAAGAGCGAGCGAGACATCGACTCACTGATCCACATCACAAGGATCTACAGCACTGATATCGGAATGCCATTCGGACTTGAGAAGTGTGGTTGGATGGTGACAAAGAAAGGGAAGGTAGTCAACACAGAAGAGGTCTCACTTCCAGAAGGAACAATTATATACATTGAGGACAGCCACAAGTACCTTGGTATCCCACAAGCAAATGGTAACCTCGATGAGGCCGCAAGGAAAGGAGCCACAGCCAAATACCTACAACGAGTAAGGCAAGTCCTAAGAAGTCAGCTCAATGGGTTAGACACAGAAGCTCCTAACCATGCATGGAGGGTTCCACCCCAATCCAGCACCCTGAGACTGTACAGTAGGAAGGAGGCCGAGGACTAGTGAGTGTGAGAGCCACTGTTCAAGATGAAACATCCAAGATCCATAAGTACATCAAGGACCAGGCCCCAACAGATGACGTGATCAGTGAATGTCTCAGATTAGTGTTGTCAAAAGAACCGGTACTTCGGTACCAACCCGGTACTACAAAAATGTAAATGTCACGGTACCAAGATTTCGTAGGTACTGGTAGTACCGAGGACCCGTCTAAACCCGGATCCTTGATGCGCATGATTCGCGCATTTACTGGGCGCGTGCAGCCGCTTCTAAAGCAACACCGCAGAACACAGAGTCATGGCTAGCGGTGGACCAGCTGATGTGGTAAATAAAGTTCATTCACGGAGATCCCCCCGCCCCGCTCTCACGGAGAACCCCCGCCCCGACGGAGACCGCCCCGCTGTCACGGAGTCTGACAGGAGAGACGCTTCGCTCCAGCAGCACCTCCTGTTGTCATGCTTTCTTGTATTTTTAATTCCAAAACTTGACAGGATGTCCCACAGACCCCTGAATCCCTCTGTCAGCGCTTGTCATCAGGAACGTCCTGACACGACGCTCACCTCCGCTGATCAGTGACGTAGGAGGCGGATTTAATGCGACATGACCGTTCAGACTAGTCGCTTTACAAAAATTTGCATATGTGTCAGAATCAGTACTTGTTGTGTGAATACACCATCATCTTTATTAACTATTTAAATCTCCTATACGTTTAATTAGGGTAACAAACAGGATGACATAAAGGCGTTGACTGCTCACAGACCAGAGTTTTTCTTTTTTTAATGATTGTAATGTGGATCCAAAAGATGAACAACAATGTATGGCTCAGTCAGTGTTTATGTCCTAAAATCAGTTTGTCAAAAAAGCTGTTCTAACTAGAGGTTCTAGTCTGGATAACTAGCAGGTTTACAAAAATATATGAACAAAAACACATTTTGATTAAATAAAAGTGCATTAAAAACATGTTATGATAGTAGTACAATAGTAATTCAGTTCATTTTTCTAATATACAGCACTGATTCACAAAATATATCATCTCAAAGCACTTTACAGGAAAATTAATGTTTTTATTGATAAATTTAGTCTAAATTAAATTTTTGTTTGGTATCGAAATTGGTACCGAGAACCGTGGATTTTCACTGGTACCGGTACCGAATACTGAAATTTTAGTACCGTGACAACACTATCTCAGACAATGGAGAACAGAGGAGGAGGTGCTGGAAATACCATCATGGGAGGACAAACCCCTACATGGGATGTACCACCGACAGATAAGTGAAGTGGCTGATATCAAGAAATCCTACCAATGGCTAGAAAGAGCTGGTCTAAAGGACAGCACAGAGGCACTCATCATGGCTGCACAGGAACAGGCCCTGAACACCAGAGCAACAGAGGCCAAGATCTACCACACCAGACAAGACCCAAGGTGTAGGCTGTGCAAAGAGGCCCCTTAATCCATCAATGGATGTGTTCTTCCCTGATGGCATGGGCATATTCCAAGATGACAATGCCAGGATTCATCAGGCTCAAATTGTGAAAAAGTGGTTCAGGGAGCATGAAACTAGGTTCACACTGCAGGTCTTGATGCTCAATTCTGATTTTTTTGATTAAATCCAATTTTTTTTGTGTGGTTGTTCACATTATAACTGAAATGCGACATCAAACTCTTCAGTGTGAACGGTTCATGACCCCGAAGTGACCCGCATGCGCAGAAGACAAGAAGTCACAGTGGAGTCAGAACCAGGAGAGGTGGAGTTGTGATGTGAAAGCCTTCAATGATTCATCCACCATTTTAGGATCACACCTGTCAAGTCTCCCAGTTTGGGCTGGAAACTGTTTTAAAAACTATAAATAATAATAATGGATTGGATTTATATAGCGCTTTTCAAGGAACCCAAAGTGCTTTCCATTATTCACACACTCACATTCACACACTGCTGATGATGGTAAGCTACTATGTAGCCACAGCCACCCTGGGGCGGTCTGACATAAGCGAGGCTGCCATTTTGCGCCATCGGTCCCTCTGACCACCACAGGCAAGTCGGGTTAAGTGTCTTGCCCAAAAATACAACGCCAGCAACAGACTGAGCGGGACATGAACCTGCGACCAATTAACTCCTCTGCCACCATCACCCCAGAAAACTTAAAAACTATCAAATATTTTACTCCTTACTCCCGCTGTACTCCTGTATTAGTATTCCCTGAAAATGTCCCCGTATTAAGTTAATTCACAGAGAAACACATCCAGGAACTTTGAGTGAACTTGCCATATGTACTAAAAGATTGGAACAGTACTTGGGCCATCATTGACGTTTCACAAGTACGTGAGTACACAAGTTCAGAAGAGTGCACCTATTGAGAAACTGACCTAGGCTCCCTATTGCTAGCTAGCATGCTAGGAGGTACTAGCCTGGCAAGCCATCCTATATATGTGAATATATAGTCTGGCCACGACCCATTGACGGCTCTCAGTCGTGGGGCGGGATCTACTGTTATCTTTCAAACTGTCAGCATGCAATTGGATAGCGCTAGGACCAATCAGAGTAACAAACAACGTGACGTAATCACAGCGACGGAAAAGAGGGAGGCAGCAATGGCGTCTAACATCAATGATTTCTGTCATTTTTGTATGAAAAACATGTGAATATCAGGTGTACTGGGACATTGCACTACTTTGTTTGATAAAAATAAGAAGCCGCTAAGTATATCAGACAGACTTACGCACGTTGGAGTCTAAATAATCCAATGTTGATGACAAAGCTGTTTCAAACAAACGTGGTTCCTGTGTTGCCGCCATGTTGTTTGTGTTCACGGCCGCAGCTCTGACGTCATCGGCTACTCCCGCTCTGTGATTGGCCCAAAATATAGAGTGCTGTGATTGGCCCAACCAAAACTATAGCGAGCTGTGATTGGACAGCCATAGCAGTGGATCAGGCTGCGAGGGTTCCAATGAAGGGTGCCTAGACCAAACTTTGCAAGGCAAGAATTTGGTCTAGTTCACCAGGCTAAGGAGGTACTGGATCTCCTTTCCCCTCCTTCTCTCTCCCTCATTCACACAAACTTACTGTTAATGTATACATGGTTATAGAAGTCCTTGGACTTACGAACGCAATATAGACATCTTGCGTCACAGTCTGCACCTTCAGTGGACCAAAGAATGAAGGTGCTAAAATGACCTGGAAAAGACATCGCCACGACGTGTCTTTGAGCAGTGAACAACAATATTTGTATATAATTTCTTGCACCTGTGTTGGACATGCCCATGACGTCCAAAAACGTTACCCAACCCAAGGTCCAAATATATCACATCATATTGACATCCAAATGGGGTCATAGTTAGATGTCCTAATACTGGACCTGGTTTATAGGGTGCCATTTGTAAAGTCAAAGAGTCATAATTTAAACAGCAGTATTTTGGGTTATTTAGCCTATCATGAGAGACAAAAATGGGAGTTAATTTTTCAAAGTCATATTTTCACCACGTTATTCATACATTTATAAATGTTGAAGTTCCCAACGAAATATTTAGTTAGCATGCTAAACATTTAGTTTACAAACTAAATATTTAGTTTACAAACTAAATGTTTAGCTCCAAATTAAATATTTATTTTCCAAAATAAATATTTAGATTCCAACTAAATATTTATTTTGGAGCTAAACATTTAGTTTGCAAAATAATATTTAGGTTTATCCACAAAATAAATATTTAGCTGGGATCTAAATATTTATTTTGGAAAATAAATATTTAGTTCTTAAAATAAATATTTAACTCTAAATTAAATATTTAGCTTGCTAACTAAATATTTATTTGGAAACTTTAACTTTTATAAATGTATGAATAACGTGGTGAAAATATGACTTTGAGAAATGAACTCCCATTTTTTTCTCTTATGATAGGTTAAATAACCAAAATACCGCTGTTAAGTTATGACTGTTTGACTTTACAAATGGCACCCCATACTGGTTTGCACGTCCACCGGACGTCAAAAATTGGTCTAGACTGACGGACTCAATATAGACCTGATCTGCACGTCCATGCAACGTTGATTGTTTGCTAGGGTGAAGTTAAGTATTGTGCTTTGAGGGGTGCAGCTTTGAGCAGATGATTAAGACACACAGGCTGCTGGAGACTGAAAAATCATACACTTGTATATTTATTTGAGTATTATTATTATTATTATTGTCTAATTTATCTGTAAATTTGATAACTGACTTTTTCTTCAAAACTGCTTATTTGGAGAAGGTAAATAATGATTGCTTTGGAATTGTGGTCATTTTCCAATTGTTCATTTTAATAATCATTATGGACTAAGAAGGGAAATATTTCACTAATCCCCCCACCCAGAGCTTTTTTCTACAGCCGCCACTGGTGGGATGCAACCTGGAGAGAAGGAGATGACCTGAGAGGCGGTCAGACGGGAGCAGGGAGAGAAAAGAGCGGATGCCGTGTTTTGTTCCATGCTGCCCTTTTCCACTCTGGAACACTGCTGGTGGCACATTCAAGCGCAGAAGCTGCCAGCCAATCGCCTCTCCTCGTCTGCCCTGTCACCCTGCATCATTGGGGTCAAAGGGCGCTGTGCCTCCCAATTAATGATCCAGTGAGCGCCTTGGTGACCCCCTCCTTTCCACAAACTCCCACAATTCAGTGGGAACTGAAGCAGAAGATGTTTTCAGCAGCACCTGGACCTCTGAGTTCCACCAGCTTTGACTTCTCTGTGCAGCAGCGACAAACTCTCCAAGGAGGAGAATTTGTTTTAACTTTTTTAAAAACCTATTTTTTTAGACAGAAAAGCTCTTTTCTGCGTTTTTCCCTCGGTGGTAACTGTTCACCCTTGTAATCAGATCATGCCTGCTGAAGGGTCAGGAACAAAGGCATGCAAATTCTAATTAAATGTGCAGCGTTGGGACGGGCCGGTTTGATCGCTGGGCCCTTTTATGCCCCCTAATCGCTCCTGACAGCCCCTTCCAACAGATTCTGTGACAAAATTCTCAATTGAACTGAGGGGATTTTTGAACTTTGCTTGTTCCTGCGGCCTTGGCTCCAGCTCTGTCAAACAATCCAAATCAATGACCCAATTGACCACTGGTCCCTTGTTGATAACCTCAATGAGCTCTATGTTGCCATTCATTGTGTTGCAGGGCTAAATGCCCATTGCATTTTATGGTAATTAAACTCTGGTTTGGTTCCTAGCCTGGACACAAACACTGGAGGTCCTAATATCACAGGGCAGCACCAGGTGGGGGTGGGGGGTGGGGTGCAGGGACATGTAGGGATGGAGCAGAGTGGGGGTGGGGGGGTCACCAAAAGACGGGTACAACCACAGTTTTTCCCACCAACCTGGCCCGTCGCCACTGGCACACTCATTAGGTCATTACAATAATGAAGGAGGCATTTTTTTGTTTTATTAAAAAACTCATTAACCTTCAACAAAAGGCACATACTGACCTCATTGGTGCCCCTGATATCTGACTACGCCTTCATAGAATGGAACGTCTAATTGCAACTCGGCGCCTTGCAGCTTCCCCTCCGTCAGAGACGCCCCCTCCTAGTGAATGAGGAGTGAAAGGAGAGCTAAAGAGAACCGGCCTGGGGGGGGACTACAGACCTAATGAGAAACCCAGTCTATTTCCCGCCGCTGCAGAAAGCCTGAGCGGTTTCACAGGTGCAACAGCCACTCTGATGGAGTTTAGACTTCTCACCTCCGACAACACTCCACTTAGGGATGCTCCGATCCGATCACGTGATCGGAAATCGGGCCCAATCACATGACTTTCAAAAGATCGGAATCGGGTGAAAAAGATCGGATTAATGGGCTCGACACACGGGAGGCGACAAACGACCGCGATCAGCGAAACTCATCGCTATCGCTTTTATAACCTGACACACGGGAGGCGACATGCGGCAAAAGCCAGCGATGCCTCTGTTCCAGGGTGAATAGCGAGTCTTCCGTTGTTTTGATTGGCCGTCAGATTGGAGGGAATTTTGGGTTATTAAAGCAGTTCAGAGTTGAAACAGCGGTAGATGTGAAGTCTCACAAGGTTTTGCTAGAGTTAAGGGAAGTCTTGTAAAGCTCTGGGACATCAGACACGGCAAGTGTTAACTTTTTCTCCATGTTTACCCGGAGATGTACTGAGAAGCATCCTGTCTGCTCATTGGTCAGTCAATGAAACCTCAGCTGATTGGTTCTTGTCCGAGCGACAGTGATGAAAAGTGGAAATTTTTCAACTTTTTGGGATCACGTCGCTAGCGCGCGTGTGCACGACACATGCACGAGCGCAAAATTTCACATGCACGTTTTCGCTTAGCAGGAGGGAGACCTGCGATTTTCGCTTTGTCGTGCTTGTCTCATTGAAAATGAACGGAGGAGAAGCGATGTCGCCTCCCGTGTGTCAAACCCATTAACCTTATAAACAACAAACATGACTTTTTTAATTCATCCTGAGATAGAGATTTTCTAACGGAACAATGGCTTAGTTTTAATGTCAACAAGTTCCTCTACATCAGTATTCTTGGACGAAAACACCATTACATCACACAGTTTACAGCAGGTGGGGATTCAGACACCATAACATGCAGCTGTTAGCTAGTAGGCTAACGCAGAGCTAACGCGTCTTGGAGAGCTAAAATGTCTGTATTTATGTGGTATTTTAAACCGGACAGCGAAGGCAGTGTAACAGCCAATTGTTATGTGTGCATACGGCAGGGGTAGGGAACCCTGGTCCTTGAGAGCTGCTATCCAGCATGTTTTAGAGGTTTCCCTGCTTCAACACAGTTGATTCACCTGTTCAGCAGCCCATCAGGCTCTGCAGAAGCCTGTTAATCACCTGCTGATTAAAATCAGGTGTGTTGAAGCTGGGAACCCTCTAAAATGTGCTGGATAGCAGCTCTCCAGGACCAGGGTTTAGCTTTCAACATGCTAGAAAAGACAGCTGCATGATAAGCAGCCTTCAAAATGGACTACTTTCTCCTTCGGCTTTTTTCCCTTCAGGTGTCACCACAGCAAATCGTCGGTCTGCATTAAAGCAGCAATCCGGAGTTTTCCCCTTTCAGGAATTATGTATGATTTTTCAGAACTCTGAAAAAGTGATTGTCTTATCATGTAGTGTGATATAATGTAAGCAATACGTTTTTTTTTTTGCTAAGCCCGCCCCCTGCCCCGTAAAATCCGTGCAATAGGAGACTTAGTGCCGACCAGAACTAACCAATAGCGTTAGACTACTGCTTATGTGCTTCAAATTTAAGGAAGCACCTCGGCTGATGCAGCGTTGATGAACTTTTCGCGGACAAGTAAGTCTTTAAAATATAAATATATGAAAACACAACATGACATGAGAATAATAATTGTAAAACGTGTTTTAGCTCTGTTTGTCGGCTACAGAAGCACATTCATAAACAAGAAACGTGCAGTCGCCATCTTAAATTACCGAGTTCACCGACTATTAGTGTGATACGCTTGTCAGCCACTAGATGGTGCCATCAGATAAAAGAAATACTCCGGAGAGCTACTTTAAGTCCCAGTTCACAGTGGCATCTCTAACAAAAACAGTGAAACAGTGAGTTAATAAACACAGAGAAATTGCAGATGGACAGCAAAACGTGGTTTCTCATTCTGCAGCACCTGAGCTGACTGCGCCGGGAACTACAGGTGTTGTGAAGATAAAAGTTAGCCTGCTGGCCGTGACGCCGTATGCCTGCCCTATCACGGGAACATGTATCACTCAATAGAGCCACATAACAAGGATGTAAACCAATTGAAATATGAGCAACTCCACTACTTTTAAATGTATTCATAATAGTAACACATTTTTTTATCCATGTATTTCCTAAACAAGTTATAATTTTGGCAGATAATCTAAGGAAATGACATAAACACAGAAAGAGTTCTGCTGTGTGGTGGAGTTGCTAATGCTAACGGTTAGCTTCTACTAGCCAGACGTTCTCTGCTGTTTCCTGGACGCTAAACCAACAACAGCCTTCCCCGTCGTGAGTCAAGATGGGTGAGTCCATGAATGTTAAGTGACAGTGTGACGTAGATCTGTCAGGATTTTCTGACCCGAGCATTTTTCATCTATTTTCTGTCAGTGGCAGAAAATAGGGGTAGAAGACTATTTTCACGTTCCTACATTTGAAACTCAGTGACGATCATATCAAAGAACAAGAATCAAACGTTTCTCAGTGAACCTCACCTTTAATCAATATATGCAAAAAATATTTCATTTTACATTTTTCTCTCTTTTACCTGCTCACTAAACAGTCTGAGCTGGAGGAGCTGCAGTTGAGGGCTGCAGAAAATCACTCTGAGGGCCACAAATGGCCCCTGAGCCACACGTTGGACCCCTCAGAAAGAAATTTCACAAACTGAACACAGTGTTCATGTTTCAGAGTTAAATCAGACTGATTCAGTCCTGTTTAGCTGGAGTTTGTTCCAATCAGCAGATGAATGCCTCTAGAGAAACCAAACAGTCTGTGATGTTGGAGTGATGAGTGGAGGAGCAGGAGGAGGAGGAAGAGAGCAAATGGAGAGATGAAAGAGTGCAAGATGAGAGATGAATGATTCAGTCATCTAGAGTGCAACGAGACATCACAGGGGACAGGAAACACCGTGTTGACCAGATGATCTGATACCCCCCACACACACACTCACACACACACACCTCCTCACTTTTGTTTTTCTCAATAATTAAAAATGAGAAAAGCAAAAAAAAATGTCTGTTTCTGTCTTTCATCCTTCCTCTGGACTCCTCTGCCCTGACCTCACTACCTCCTGCTGAGACATCCCAGAGGCCCCCGGGGGCCCCGGGCTTCAGCCACCACCACCCCCCTCACAGGAAAGCCCTCAGACGGCTGCCAAATACCTCCACAGATTGAGGCCCCTCACTGCTCCACAGCGCGTCCTCCACAGGCCTCGGAAATACCTGAGCTGTGTGAGCCGGGCCGGGATCTTCACACCCTGTTTGAATCAGAGCCCAGATTATAATCTAGAGGTTCTGACCTGCAGCAGAACCTCAGAACGACCCAAGAGGAGACTGGAAATGTAACACAAGTCAGCGCTCATAACCGTGCTCTGAGCGTCTGACTCAGATCTGAACTGAGAAAATTAACCTCAGGGTTTTCTGTTTTCAAATAAAAAACTAAAAGTTTAAAACAACTCATTTTGTATCAAGAAAAAATACAAACATCCTTTAGATTTATGTCTGGAAAACAAACTTCTGTGAGATCAGAAACATGTTTGGAGGGAATCTGAATACATTTGAATTTGGAATAAAAACATCTGTGAGTTTGGAACAAGAGAGAAACAACATATATAATAAACCAACAGCTGCATCAGCCTTCATCCTAATCTGGTTTTATGCTTTTCTTCTGAGAACAAGAGAAGTTTATCTGCCTTATGTCAGATTTCAAACCTCTAAATTCAGTCTGAGGGATAACACTGGTCCTCAGACTCCATCTGGTGGTTTCAGGCTGAAGGATGAATGTGTGCGAGTCCTACAGAACTCCTGAATAACAACAACAATAATTACTACTACAGCAACAACAGCAAGAAAAACAGCAACAACAGCAGCAGCACCAACAACAACAGCAAGAAAAACAACAACGGCAAAAGCAACAGCAAGAATAATGGCAACATCAATAACAACAACAGCAAGAAAGAACGGCAAGAAAAACAACAACTACATAAACAACAGCAAGAAAAACAACAATTACATAAACAACAGCAAGAAAAAACAACAGCAAGAAAAAGGACAACAGTGAGAAAAACAACAGCAACAATGACAACAGCAATAAAAACAACAACAGCAACAACAATGACAGAAACAACAGCAAGAAAAATGACAACAGCGAGAAAAACAACAACAGCAACAACAGCATCATCAACAACAACAGCAAGAAAAACAATGACAACAGCAAGAAAAACAACAACAGTGAGAAAAACAAAAGCAACGACAGAAACAACAGCAAGAAAAACGACAACAGCGAGAAAAACAACAAAAACAGCAACGACAACAGCAAGAAAAACAACAATGACAGAAACAACAGCAAGAAAAACGACAACAGCGAGAAAAACAACAACAGCAACAACAATGACAGAAACAACAGTAAGAAAAACAACAGCAACAACAACAGCGAGAAAAACAACAATCACAGAAATAACAATGACAGAAACAACAGCAAGAAAAATAACAACAGTGAGAAAAACAACAGCAACAACACTGACAGAAACAACAACAGCAAGAAAACAACAACAATAGCAACAACGGCAACATCAACATCAACAACTGCAAGAAAAACAACAGCAACAACATTGAAATAATGCTTGAATAAATATCAATAAACAGCCAATGCTGCATTTTCTATCCAAATAAAGATTGTAAAATATAACATATTAAGATGAAATAAAACATAAATGAACTCATGACCCCTGACCGGAGCCAAGACCCGAGAAGCTCCGGATCCCGGTGGAGGATCAGGAAAAACTCCCCAAGTTCCTGGGTCTAAAGCCAAAAAATCTGATACGTTTCTGCTCATGTTTGTGTCACCTTTTCTTATTCATTTTTATCTTCCTTCTCCGTTATTATTTTAAATTTTTTCATTTGTCGTGACAATATTTTAACCGTTTTTATATTTTTTTTTTCCTTTTTATTTTTAGTTCTTGTTAAGTGCCTCATGATTTGTATCTTGAGAGGCACTATATTAAAAAAATCTTTCTTCTTCTAGTTTAAATGAGCAGCTTTATAAAACACAGACGTTCCTTACGGAACAATTAAAAGGGAATTATCTTCAAATTACAATTCTGTTCAAAACGGCACAAGTGATTAATATTCCCATTCTAATGAGAGAAAACACTTGTTATGGTAATAAAGGTTATTTATTTATTTTTCTTAATTTTTTTCTCTTTTATTTCAAACAAAATTAAATAATACATTAAATACCCAAAGATTTAGACAAAAAAAAAACCAAATTAAAGTCAAAATAAAATAATGATATTAAGTCAATAATAATAAATAAATCTCATGACTATATAAGACTGAAGTTATCGCAAAATAACACAATAAACTAAATTAGCTCAAAAAGGGATAAAAAGAAGCATAGCTTATTTTACCTTTCTCTTATCAGATAGTAGCTGATATTTGTAATTTGTAAATATGCTAAAAATTGACTGAATTTCATTGCTTTGTAAAATGAATGATCCTGTTGTGAGATGTCCCCACTATTTAAAATTACCTTAAAAATATATATATATTACAAATTGAAGAGCCTTCTGTTAAAACTATGAATACTTTATTTCATTAAAATAAATCAAAAATCTCTGATGTAAAACTACTAAAACTTTTCAGTCAAACATAATAATGTTTAATTTGTGAATCAATTACATTCTAACATTAAGTAACTTATAGTTGTTTTCTTTCACTTTTTATTTGGTACAAAAATTACAATCTTCATATTTTTTGGTTAGATTTAGGTCTTTTTTTAATAAGAAAATAATTTTATTGTAATGTCCCTAAATCACCACAAGAGGGCGACAGCTGTCCAGCAGCAGCCAAAGAGGAAAAAGTCATAAGATGGTTCACCGTTTAGTACTTTTGTAGCTGTGAGAAGAACTCTCATGGCCCGTTTCCCTGATGTCTCTATGGTGACTTGTAGAAATGTTTAAAAACTTAATAATTAATGTAGAAATTATATTTACTTTCTTAATGAAAATGTAGAAAAGGTCAGTTTTTATATTATTTATAAACAGGTTTGTTGCAGTTTCACTGAGTAGCCACAGGAGGGCGACAGCTTTGCTCAGAAAGAGTAAAAAAACACAAGATGTTTAAGATATCATTTAAATTTGTGACAAACTGAAAGCTGTGACTCCAGCGTCATATTCATGTTTATTCTGTATTATTATTTCACATTCATACATCAGTCACCCTGACTTCCTCCTGCTATAAACGGCTCCACCTCTGGTCATAATGTTGTGGCTCATTGTGCTGCATTAAAGGACAGTCTGAACTCTTGTTTTTCCTCAGATATTTATTTACATGTTAAACTAGTGGCTGTAATAAAGAACATTTTTACAGTTTATGTACATCAACTGTAAGGCATTATGGGGAAAACGACTGTACACTGAAACAAAACACTTAAATGAATTTACAACAAAATTTAAATAACAGCTGAAAGCAACAAAAACATTAAATTAAAAGTGTTTTGTGGAATTATTTATTTTTTTCATAATAATCTGCCTGGAATTATTGTGGAGTGTCCTGCAGAGGATTCTGGGTAAAAACGTGAATGCTCTGTACTTGATCTCTTCATGCTGCTGCCGTCGTGTGTAAACCTGAAATAATCAGGATTTGGTTTGTTAAAATGTTCTCAGACTGATTCAGGAGTGCTTCTGAAGCCGGCTAACGTGGAGGATTAAAAACAATCACATGTAACTTTCATTAAGGTTTGTGGTCTGGAGGATGTCTGTGACTCTGGTCGGGTTTGTCAATGTTGCAAAACATTCATGTTTCCAGGCTTAAGTGCTTTGGTCGAGTTTTATTTTGAAAATCACACTAAGGTTTCTTCATTAACCCCTAAATACCGGGAGAGGATTTAGTGTAGACAAACAGCAGAACCAGTAAACCTACATGTAAACCACTGCTCTGCTGCTCCTCGCTGCAGGAGAACCCACCAGAGAACTTTAGGAACATTTTATCACTTAGATGCATCTTCTGATCAGTGGGAGTAGAATACGAATCCAGCAGCAATCATTTCTATTTTATTTAAGCGTGGGAAGTAGAAATGAAACATCCTTCACAGTCTGGAGCACTCCTGACCTCCTTCCTGGACTCTGGTGGGTTCTCTGCTATAGAACCAGGTTATTCATCAGAATCTTGCTCATGGAGCTGCGTGAGACATTTCTAGTGTCTGTAGATCAAAGGAGTGTTAAACAAGTGAAGGGAAGTCTCACCAGACCTTCAGAATAAAATCTACACATGAAGCTGCTGAGTCAGTAAACAGGAAGTTCAGAGCTGGACTCTGTCACAGCTTTATTACTGAACACCAGACACTAAACGGCACCGGCCAGGTTAATAAACCAGTTTATTTTTGTTCTTAAAGGGGTATTCCACCCAAAATTGAAATTGTCTGTTGACATATTTCCCAGAGTTAGATAAATGGGAAAAAGCATTTTGTAACCAGCGCAGTAATTCTGATCTGGCAGCAGTTTTTCTGCTTTGGCTTAGCTTTAGCTTAGCATAAACAATGGAAGTGAATGGCAAGTATTAGCATGCTAGTACCTGCCATTCACTTCCATTGTTTATGCTAAGCTAAAGCAGACGGACTGCTGCAAGATCAGGAGAATTACTGCGCTGTTTACAAAATTACACTTATCTAACTCTGGGAAATATGTCAACAGACAAAATTTAAATTTTGGGTGGAATATCCCTTTAATGACACGATGTTGTAGCTCCAGCATCAGCTACATCGGAACATCAGACAGATGGAGCTTTGAGCTGAAGAATCTTCTGTTCCGGTTTTTTATCATAAGATGAAGCAAACATAACTCGTGAATCCATGATTAGTGGTAGAAGCAGTTGGATTTTTCATGGCTAACAGGAATGATCGGTTAGGATCTGCTGCAGCTCAGGTGTCTGGTTACCGGGCTCATCGTGGTTCAGTGCTGCATGAATAAAGTGCTCTGAGGAGATCTGGATCTGTCAAATATAGATTCAAAGCTGGGATCGACACAAATGCCACACCTAAGACACAACCCGAGTATCGCCCTCTAACCTCTGGGCTCTGGAACGTTCTCTAGTCCTGTTCTTGTTTGGAACAGGGTGAAACTTCTATCAGGAGCCAGAGGAACTCATCGAGAGGGGGCTTCCCGGTTCTGGTCCCAGAACATGTCATCACCACCACCATGTCCTCTGCTGCTGGACGCCTGGAGGCGGAGACACCACTAGCATTAGCCAGCGTTAGCTCCTTAGAGACGGGCTGCCAGTCTTCTCCACTTCTTTGTTAGCTCCATCCTTCATCACAGCAGAAAACACCTGAGGAGGAACAAGGCGGTTACACACCAGAAGCTGAAGCAGCTCCTCAGAGAGACGTGAGCATCGCTGACCTGAGCCCAGCGGCGGGTTCTGCTGATCATGTGCGTGTTAGCCATGGCGCTGAAGAGATTCTGGGCCTGCAGGTCCTCTGGGAGGCGGGTCAGGAACTGAGCGATGTGGATGAAGTCCATCTGCATCAGGACCTCCTCGTAGAGACGCAGGATGCCCAGACCGGTCCGAAACAAGCTCTCCTCTCCATCTCTGCAGAACACATCCCAAACCCGGCACGCCACGTCCAGAGGGAGGGACTTGCTGTACAGAGTAAAGATCCTGCAGCCGGATGGAGGGAGTAAAGCACGTTACAAGGGTTTAGGCAGGAAAACGTCTGTAGGAATTAAATGATTCCGGTCCTGCAGTATTCCCAGATAGAGCTGCTCTGCACCCAGAGGGAGAGGAACTCACCAATCGATCAGATAAAGGTCAGGGGTCAAGCTGTTGGTGTGGAAGTGACTGAAGAGACGTGGAAGATTCTCCTCAAAGAAAATCTCAAAGGCTGCAAAATATTTCAACATCTGCCACAAAGAAAGAGAAGAAGGAGGGTTTAATGTGTCGGGTTTGTCATCCATCAGCCCGTAGCTGTGAGGAGGAGAACCGCACCAGCTCGTGGTCCACTCTGAAAAAAGCCATCTGACAGGGTTTGTTCAGCAGGTTGGCGAAGGTGATGAAGGCCTCGGCCTCCTCCAGGTTCAGGATCAGAACCGCAGCGATGAAGGACATCCCCTGGACCTGGAACAGCACAGAGCAGAGCAGCTGTCTGGGAATCTTCATCAGACTAGCTTCAGGAAGAATTCACCCTCTCTGAGTAAAGGCTGCTTCTAAATCTGACCCAAGCAGGAGGAGGTCTGAGGACTCCAAAGAGCTTCACTCAATCCTCATTCACACACTGGTGGTGATGAGCTACAATGTAGCAACAGCTGCAATGTGGTTAATAATATGCCTCAAAAAGAAAAGCCCAGAAAACAAACTCATGTTCCAGGTCCTTACAGGCTCACAAACAATGGTTCAGCCTCATTCTGCACCCAGAACTAAAGCTAACCACACATCTAACTGCTGAAGATGCTGGGTGTAGATGGACTCACGTATCCGATGTCGGGGCGGTAGCAGGTGTAGGCCCCCAGCACACTGTGGAGCAGGTCGTGGTAAGGACCCCCCTGCAGAGAAAAAACACCCACAGCTTTAACCCTTTATAGGGCAATCATTGAAATAGTTTAAAATTTTAAATTTCCACCCCAGGGTGTTATTATGGTTTATAACAAAAGTATTTTTCTGTTTTTACAATTTTCAAAAATATTTATTTTCATGGAGAAAATCAGAGAAAACGAAGTGCTCAAATATGGACGCTGGCCCTGTTCTGGTAAAAGAAATCCCAAAATAAAAATCATTAACAAGTTAAATAAACATTATTTTTTAATAATATAGATAATTATAAGACACTTAAGAATAATCTAGCTAATTTTAGAACATTATATCAGTGTAGTATATTACTGAATATATCACAGTTATTAAACAATACAGTAGACTTTCATAAAATCAGATTACTGTGGAATATTTTTGGAAGTTATAGAACATTAAATGCCATTTCTAATCAAATATAGATTATTAGAATATTTTAGAATATTATGTATTTGAGGATCTGCCTCAGTGTCATCTTCCTCCTCTTCATCATCATCACTGATGGTGAGATTCGCTGGTACAATAACTGTCCCCCTCTGTTTTTTATAGAAATCTTAGTTTTAAACTGAAAAATATATTCAATATTATAATTATTATTATTACTGTAACCATGATCATGAAGAATATGTCTAAAAAACAACAGATTTGACCTAAAAATAAACATAATTTCTTTTTCTTGTTCAGGGCGTATGATCAAATATGGCAGCTTTGATTTTCATGCTCTGATTTCACCAACTTCAATGAGTTTAACATTTACAACACATATATCCTTATTTAGCACCACTAGTCAACCTTGTGATGTGAGAGTTTCATAAACCTAGCATTGTTGGTTTTAGAGATCCAACCGTAAACACAAGAGGAGATGAGCTCCAGGAAGGCAGTTTTCTGGTTTTTCAGAAACACCAATATTTGGCGCGTTGTAGCCCCGCCCTGATTGGTCGAACGGCGCCATGGCGTGAACTGCGACTAGCTTGATCTCTGATGATTGGTTGGGTGAAATCTCGTAATTCTAAGAGTCTGTAAAAAGGCACACCGACATCATTTATGATGTGAGTGGAAGTGTCTAAATATAGACGCTTGCCCTACCTGAGCTCCCAGCAGCAGGTCGGACACCTGCCGCGGGTTTGTTACCTTCTGGAAGATGAAGAGGGACGGGAAGGTTCTGGAAATGTCCAGCTTGATGAGGTCCAGACTGGACTCTCTGTCAGCCAGGGAAGCTCCTCCGTCTGACAGCAGAGAACAGAGCTCAGGATGAAACGCTGAGCAGAAACACCAGACTTGAGCTTTAGAAATGAAGCATACCGCTCTCGCTGTCATTGACTGAACTCGTCTCGCTGTAACTCCTCCACTTCTCTTTGGCCCTGGACAGGAAGATCTCGTACAGCTCTGGACGAAAACACAAACGCCTCAGAGTTTTAGAACACTGAACCCAGATGTGCTTCTGCTCTGAGCTCTTATTGCATTTCCCTGCTCATGTGGACCACGTAGCGCCACCTGCTGACCACAAACAGCAGCCTTCTGGGATGTCTGGGTGGAGCTGTAGCTTCAGAGAGGTGTCTCCTAAAATCCTACCATAAAGGTGAGCCTTAAGGGGACCTCAGCATGGAGGCTACAGCTTGTCTTCCATCTGATCCAGTCAAAGGTTCAGCTGGATATTTTGGTTTTAACTCTAGAGCAGTGTTCCTCAATTAGTGGGGGGATTGTCGGGGGGGGGGGGGGGGGGGGGGGGGGGGGGGGGGGGGGGGGGGGCGAGATGCAGGAGAATTTATCATTTTTAGCATGTTTCATGTTGGAATGCAAAACCATCCCTAGTCACTAGGTGGCAGCAGCTCTCAGACTACTCAACCAGCCTGTTTAACCAGCAGAAGAGCATATAAACACAGGCATGCGTGCGCACACACACACACACAGACGCCAGTTGCTGCCTATGGGAGCTGCCATAGTGGCCGATCGCCATCTTGGATGGGTCTCCATTCTCCCCCAGTGCATTCATTTCTACTGAGGAATGCGCTTACCCAGCTAAAAAACACATTTTTTTTTAGCTTTTTTTGCAAAATCAGACACATGGTATGGCATGATAGTTAAAATAAATATAATAAAATATAATAAATGTTGCAATCGTAGGCTGCACAAAAAACGGGCATATCTGCTCACTCTGCGTTGACTCCAGTTGGGTTTGGAGAGTGAGGAGACCCATCCAATATGGCGGCGACACTGTTATGCTCTCCAGTGCCAAATGGAGTGTCTACGTATTCATGTCTATGGTCACACAGGACACGGAGATGAGAGCATAAACAACCGAAGTGCTTGTAGGTAAAGCTACACGTTTAGCCGTGTCGTTTATTCCACAGATACAGGATTCTGACCATCAGAGTTTCTTCAGGAGCTTTCTAGTTTAGCTTCAGGTCCCACACAAATATCAGCAGACCCTCAGTCAACTACATGATGGCGTTAATAAGCCCCGCCCACTGTACCTGGGGTGATGTTGAGTTCGTTGCCGATGGCGAGGCTCCACACTCGTCCTCTGACACCAGGAGGAAGTCCCTGCCACCAGAGCTCCCTGACACGCCTTGTTCCCTTCCTACACACACACACACACACACACACACACACACTGAGCAGCAGAAACACACATAGGCTGACCCAGATCCCTGAGGACTTACATGGCGTCCCAGTGAGGGAGGATCTCGTTGTTCCAGACCACCATGGCGTTGGAGATGCTGTCCTCCTGTCGGTGTCTCTCCTTCATCTGGCGCTTCTTCTTCTGGGCTTCTTTCATCTCTGATGGAGAAAAGAACCGGTTTCAGGTTACAACAACACGAGGAAATGAGCTGTGAGCAGGCCGTGACAACCACCTGGCCTGTGGTTCTCCAGAGCTTCTGAAGGTTTACTAAAGCTTGTAGAGATGAACGTGTGTGTTACCTCTCCTCTTGGCTCCTGCCACCATCTCCTCATACTCCAGCTTGTGTCTCTGGGTTTCCTCCATAGACTTGGCGGGCAGATTTCTGGAGGACAGATGGGTGAACATTTAACCTCCTAGCTACGCAGCAGGAGTTGTTTCACACCTTCTCCCTCCTTTTCGTAGATATTTGGGACCTTCACACACTTGAAGCAACAGCTGAGACGTTGAACCAAAGACTTTGCTTGAAATATTTCATCATCTGTCTCGTTATTTATTAAATAAAGATTAAAAGCTGAGTCAGTTCTGACCTCCTCAGCTTCACGTCTGTGTGTTTTAATGAGACTCACGCTGGTCGGTCCTCCAGGATGAGAGCTGTGGTGGACAGAGGCTCAAACTCCAGGTTCTTCCTCCGTCCTGCTGCAAGGGAGTGCTGGGACCCCGACTCCTTCACCTCCTCCTGCTGCAGACAATAAACAAATAGAAGAGGAGTCAGGAGAAGAGAAGTCCACCAGACTCAGGGCTTCGCTCCATATGAGACCCATCTTAAAGAGCAAATTGCAAGTTAGAGACTCCCATGACTCAATGTTTAGAAAAACATAACAGAAACTCTTTTTAAAACGTTTTTTACACATACATAAATTATTTAGGCTTTTAGAGTCATTTTTGTGAGAAAAATGTTTTTTTTTCTGCCAAATCAAGTGACGTCATCAAAGGGAGTCCTGTTAGCTTAATCCAGAGACAAATATGGATTCTAAAGCGGCTCTGACACAGAGGAAACTTTAAATGTTTATAATTATACTCATGATGGACAAAAACCATAAAGTTATGAGTCTGCTGCACGTCTCAGAGAGCAGAGACAAGCCAGAGGGAGAAACGATCGGCCAAAGCAGAGATTGAGCTGTGATGTGAGGAGGAGCAGCGGGGGAGCAGCAGGTGTCTTGGTGAGTTAACCATGTTAGCTTAAACTCGTGTGCTAGCATCACAATATAGTACAGATTACTATCATGTAGCAGACAATTAAAATAGTATCGGTCAGTTAATATAACATTAATACTTGACAATAATAAGCTTCATTGACCCACCTGATCCATCTCGCCGATTCCCACCCCTCTACCTCGTGCAATTCACCCCTTGCCCCGCCCGCCAACACAGTATCTCCATGTCACATTCACAGCTCTCAGTATCCTCTGTCTCATATGTGTGCATGTGTGTGTGAGATCTCTCTGTAGAATAAACAGCTCATTCATGGTCAGGACAGCAGTGGGACAGGACCACACACTCTTTATCACCAGATGCCTCCCTGCAGCCAGCAGGGGGCGGTAGTGTGTAAGAACCAGATCTGTGGTTCTCCAGTCAGGAGCATCAAAGAAAACTTTCCTCTGCATCACAAACAAGACCATTATTCCTGTCTGCACCCAAAAAGGCTCAAATAAAAATCTTCTCCTCCAGACTGGAGCAGGAGGGGTTTTTCCCTCATTACAGGAGAATAAAAGACCAGTTTTACTGGTGCAAACCTGCCTCAGAGCTGTAAAAGCTAATGTTATTCCTGGTGCACACACACCATTACTGCTCTAACAGCTGCTCAGCTTTAGCCTGTCCTCCAGAGGCTGAGCTGCAGATGTTTACCCTCATTCAGACACAACAGGGTGATGAAATCAGCAGATGAGATGCTGAATGTGGTCACCACCACGGCTACAGGTTATACGCTGGGACATCTGGGAATTTTAAAGATCCAATTCTGGAATATGACATTTACATGAATACAGAGGAGTGTTTTAACATTTATATAATAATTAGTAACAGTAATAATGCCTATATGTGATCAGAACCACATCTGCTAAGCTGCTGTAGCACAAACTGCATTTAAAAGTGTCTAAGTGTAGTCCCCCCCACCACCACCACCTCCTCCAGCTTGTGTCTGACGTGTCAGCCAGCTGAAGCCAAACCACATCTGGCAGGCTCCTTTCTTCATGCATCACGAGTCAAGCCACAGCTGTCAGCACTCAGCTCCCAGACGGTCTGAGCGGAGGTCAGAGGTCACACGAGGAGCCTCTGCGGTGCGGGGGGGCGGGCTGGATAAAGACCGGACTATCAAAACACACTTTAGATGGCGTGCTGTCTGTTAGCTTTCACTGGATGTGAAACATCATGTGGTTAAGTCTGACCACGGAGGAGGAGGCTGCTGCGTCTCAGGAAGAATCTGAGTTTTAGAAACCTGCAGCGAGGCGGTCACCATGACAACCTGCAGCAGAGCAGCTGAGCATCGCTGCGATTGGGATTCAAACCCAGGAATAGAACACTGGGCTGATGGTGTGTGTGTGTGTAGGGCTATAATCAGCGGTCTCATCCACAGTGGGTGGATTGTGGACGTTGCTTAGCGACCGACTCAGTCCCAGTAAATGGGTTCTACGGTCTGGTTCTGCCACCATGTGGATGTAGACAGATGCAGGATAACAGCGTTGATGTTTGGACACAAAACACACATCAGCTCTCTGACCCCAACCCCCAAAATCTCAGCTGCTTCAGAACAAAACGACTCCAACCAACAAAACTCCCTCAGCTTTCACTTCTGTGTGTGGAAAATCCCATCAGAGGAAGTTGTGCCGGTACGGGCCTGGGTCGGATTTCTGATGGCAGCAGAGGCTTTGTGTGTGTGTGTGTGTGTGTGTGTGTGTGTGTGTGTGTGTGTGTGTGTGTGTGTGTGTGTGTGTGTGTGTGTGTGTGTGTGTGTGTGTGTGTGTTAACAGAACCAACCAGTGGAGGGGTTGACGGGGAGACCTCTTCATCTCTCTGATCTTCCTCTCTCACTCCTGTCTTCCCAAACAGTCGCCATCCTGGTGCATTATGGGACGCTGCCTTGGGCTCTTTGGATCTCCTAGAAAAAAGGCTCCTGAAACAAAGATTGTTGGACAAGAATCAACACATTTTTATGCATTTAATCTGCTGATGAATTTATGTATGCAATTTCTCAAGACAGCTTCAAGGTTAACTTGTAAATATTTTACCGGAGGAAAAATATTGATATATATCGTATAAACGGAATTCAGCTAAAGATATCGAGACACAGTTGTAATTATATGGATTTCTGCACAAATTGGTCATAAACTGTGATCTGATCTTTAAGTCACAATAGACAACCCATGTCTGCTTAAACTAATACCACACAAATATTTATGTTTCCATGTTTTTATTGAACACACCATGTAAACATTCACAGTGCTGCAGGTGGAAAACGTTTGTGAACCCTTGGATTTAACTGGTTGAACCTCCTTTGGCAGCAATAACGTCAACCAAACGTTTCCTGTAGTTGCAGATCAGAGCTGCACAACAGTCAGCAATAGTTCAGCAATATTCTTGGGATGTTTGGTGTGAATCGCTTTCTTGAGGTCATGCCACAGCATCTCAATCAGGTTGAAGTCAGGACTCTGACTGGGCCACTCTAGAAGGTGTATTTTCTTCTGTTTCAGCCATTCTAAATGGTAAATGGCCTCTATTTGTATAGTGCCTTCTTAGGGTTCTACAACCCCCCAAGGCGCTTCACAACACAATCAGTCATCCACCCATTCACACACACGTTCACACACTGGTGGTGATGAGCTACATCGTAGCTACAGCTGCCCTGGGGCTCCCTGACGGAGGCGAGGCCTGCCGTACACAGGCGCCACCAGTCCCTCTAACCACCACAAACAGGCAAGGTGGGTTAAATGTCTTGCCCAAGAACACAACAGCAGCATTCTCTGTCGGGAGCTGGGATCGAACCTACAACCTTCCGATTACTGGACAACCCGCTCTACCTCCTGAGCTACTGCTGCTCTGTTGTTGATTTACTTCTATGCTTTGGGTTGATGTCCTGTTGCATCACCCATCTTCTATTGAGCTTCAGCTGGTGGACAGATGGCTTTAAGTTCTCCTGCAAATGTCTTGATAACCTTGGAAATTAACTTTTCCTTCGATGATAGCAATCCGTCTAGGCCCCGACGCAGCAAAGCAGGCCCAAACCATGATGCCGGAGGTCTACTGAGAGCTCTTTTGTGCGAGGCGCCGTTCACATCAGCCAATGCTTCTTGAGAAATGCA
The DNA here is from genome assembly GCA_006937985.1 of Aphyosemion australe. NCBI lineage: Eukaryota > Metazoa > Chordata > Actinopteri > Cyprinodontiformes > Nothobranchiidae > Aphyosemion > Aphyosemion australe. The sequence continues at coordinate 5,980,327 of SSNS01000003.1, read as the reverse complement.
AAGTTTTTATAGGACAGGGCAGCTTTAACCAACACCTCCAATCTCATCTCATTGATTGGACTCCAGTCCGTATTGCCCAGCCCTAAAACCCACCAATCAAAATACGCCTCTGGAAAAGAACAGGAATCATTTATAAAGAACTTCCTGGAGGCCAGAATGACACAACCTGACGTCTATTCGTCTCCTTCTAAACTTCTTTTACCTCCTAAGATCAAAACTTATCATTTAGGGGTTTAAGGGTGTTTACCAGATGTTTCCAGTTTAGAAGGAAGTTCCTTTTTTTAAGTGTTTTAGTTTGTGTCAGCGCGAATCCCTGAGGAAGCTGACTGTGTTAAACTTTAGTCAGATGACCAAACTCCAGATGGAAACCAGCTGGCTTCCATTTCTCTGGCCTAACTGGTGCTGACAGACGATCAACTTTGCTTAAATGTTCATATTAATTCTGCTTCAATGGAACAAAGTGATTTGAGAAGTGGAATAACGTTTGATCATTTATCCCTGACGATCAATACAACACTTCAGGATTTTTCAGACCAAAAAAGGTATTAAAAAAATCTTCAGTTCCTCTGAAAAGTGAAGCAATAATCCCAGTGACAGCCTGTGATTGTGCAGCCGCAGCAGTTTTAAAGCTGTTGGATCAACACTTGTGGTTAGCTGGTGGGAGGAAGAAGAGAGCAGGACTCAGATGAAGAAACAACCACTTCACCTGGCTTAGAGGAAAACATAGCAGCTAATAACTAACACAGCTCTGTCCAGGACGTCCCTCCCACACACTTTTGCTGCATCTGAGAAAAAATAAACAAGAGAAAACAGTTTGAAGTGTTTAAGCTCCAAACATCCTGCTCAATGAGCGTCCCGTTTGTCTCTATTGCCTCGTTTCCACTGAGCGGAGCGGCGCTACAGCACGAGAAATAGGGATGCTCCGATCCGATCACGTGATGATTTTCAAAGAATCGGATTCGGGTGGAAAAGATCGGATTAACCTTATAAAACAACAAACATGACTTTTTAAATTCATCCTGAGATAGAGATTTTCAAACGGAACAACAATGGCTTAGTTTTAATCTCAACGAGTTCCTCTACATTTAGTATTCTCTGTTTCTTGGAAGAAAACACCATTATGCCACACAATTTACAGCAGGCGGGGATTCAGACACCATAGCATGCAGCTGTTAGCTAGTAGGCTAACGCAGGCTAACGTGTCCACTCAGGAGAGCTAAAATGCCAGTATTTTGGTGATATTTTAAACTGGACAGGGAAGGCAGTGCAACAGTGTTGTAATGGGTGAATAGTGAATATTCAACATGCTGGAAAAGACAGCTGTATGATGAGCAGCCTACAAAACTAACTATTTCTCCTTCGGCTTTTTCCCTTCAGGCATCGCCACAGTGAATCATCGGTCTGTATTAAGTTCCAGTTCACATCGGTATCTCTAGCAAAAACAAGGAGCCAGCCACCAGTGCAGCTCCTGAGCTGACCGCGCCGGTAGCTACAGGTGTTGTGCAGATAAAAGTTAGCCTGCCGGCCATGGCCCGTGCCACTAACGCATGACATTACGTGTCTCTCACACAAAAAGTACACGTTTTAACAAGCAATCAACGCATCAACAACACGATGTTTACGACTAAATATTTGCGTGAATTCATGGAGGATAAAGTAAATGACAAATACGGAAAGAAAGAAATAATCAAAAAAAAAAACGTAAAGGACAAATTGGACAAGTTTTCTCTTTTTTCTTCTTTTGATGCTTTGCTGAAGTATCGGATCGGGACTCGGTATCGGCAGAGACTCAAAATCAAATGACTCGGATCGGGAGCATAAAATTTGATCGGAGCATCTCTAGCAAGAAACAAATGTCCCCTAAAGGCTGGTTTATACTCTCTGTGAGCTCCGCAACGGAGAGACGCACACGGAGCGTCTGAAAGGTTTTCACATTCGAACTTCTGTTCAGGCAGCGGAGTGCTGCAAAGCAATTCCCCGCCAGGACAACAGAGGGCGTAGCGCTATTCTGTGATATCCTGCCACCATGACACTCGTGTATCCGGTTCACGATAGTGTATTTACTCATGTGTTTACATTGTTTTAATGTATTTCAGAGACTTTTTAACACGGACTAATTTGTCCTTCATTCTCCTCCACCTCTTCATCCAGTCGCCACCTCTAAACCCACGTTTCCCGTCGTTTCCATCCACGTTTGCTCCGTATTTTGTACTCCTTCAGTCACGGGTGAATAAACGTTCATATTTTTGGACTTTTCCGCGATGCGTTCTTCAATCTATTCTGGGTCTGCCGCTAAATATTTTTTTACTTATTAACGGAGCAACGGCGGTGCTGGTGACGAAGTTACAGGAAGCGTCATCCTGACCAATCTCAAGCTTGCGGTCTCCGTCACTTTCGACGGATGTTTAAAATTTGGGGCATGTCTCCGTCACCCTCCGTGAGCCAGTCGGAGAGCCCTTGCGCTGACGCAAAGTGGCGGTGCGTGCGTCCGTTTCACGCAGACGGACCGAGTATAAACCAGCCTTAAGAGGACGTACCACTCAGCGCAAACGAGGCATACGTGTCCCTATGGACTGGAGGCCTGTCCAGGATGTCCTCCGCCTGTCTCCTGGTGACTGTGCTAGACACCAGGCTGAGACCCTACTGACGACTGAGTGATGTGGATAATAAGAGATCAGAAAAGTCTTTTTTACACAAAACTCTGATCCTTCTGACGTGTTTCTGTGAGAAAACTGGGACTTTGACAAACATCTGTCCTGGGGACACAGTGAGTGGAGACGTTAAAAACCAGCTCCATTTCCTTGTTTAGGTCCAAAAATTGAACTCAGTCTATAGATTATTTAAACGCCGATTCATGTGTGATAGGGCTAGGCAATAAATCGAAAACTTATCGTTATTGAAATTTAAGACTCTTATCTATATTGTTTTTCTCATGTCAATAAATTTGGTAATAAAAAAATGAAAAGATGTGTGTAGGTTGGTGACGTTCATTCATTTCATTCATTTATTAATTTATAGAGCACCTTCCACAACCTTTAGGAGAAGCCCAAGGTGCTGGACACCACACTAAAAAACTATTGCATAAAAGACACAATAAAAATAAAAAATAGAATAAAAAAGTAAAAACATAGTAAAACAGCATAAAACAGATAGAAAAAAAAAAAAAAAAAAAAAAACAACAACAATAAAATCAAGACCCCAAATGAGAAAATGCCTGGACATAATAATGGGCCTTCAGACGGGACTTAAAAATCTGAAGGGAAGGCGCCAGCCTAACAGTCAGAGGAAGACCATTCCACAAGGATGGTGCAAGGACAGCGAACGCACGATCTCCCCTTGATTTGCACCTGGAACGAGGGACCACCAGTAATTCCTGGTCAACAGAGCGAAGAGAGCGGGTGGAGACATGCCTATGTAATAGTGCCGATAAATAGGCAGGAGCAGTACCATGAAGAGCCCTAAAAGCAAGAATCAGTACTTTAAACTTTGCTCTGTACTGCATGGGAAGCCAGTGTAGTTTCGCCAAGACCGGTGTAATATGATCATGGCGTCTTGTGCCTGTCAAGAACCTAGCAGCTGAGTTTTGGACCAGCTGTAGGCGAGCAATCGCACCCTGACTCAGACCGGCATACAGTGCATTGCAGTAGTCGAGTCTGGACAGGACAAAGGCATGAATAACAGATTGTAAATGTTCCCTGGACAGCAGGGGCTTGATCTTAGCTAGGCGTTTCAAATGAAAAAAACTGGAACGTACTACCATGTTAATTTGAGCATCAAATTTCAGTGAGGAATCAATTTTTACACCAAGATTGGTAACANCCCACCCAGCTCAACAGTCGGTCCAGAAGAATGTCATGATCGACCGTATCAAAGGCCGCAGACAGATCTAACAACAACAGAACAACTGCATCACCCATGTCACTTGCCAAATAGGCGTCGTTGAGAACCATGAGGAGAGCAGTCTCAGTACTGTGACCAGCTCTGAACCCCGACTGGAAAGTCTCCCAGACCTCTTGAGTGTTCAAAAAAGCAACTAGTTGAGAATACACAACTCTCTCCAGCAGCTTTGATAGAAAAGGGAGATTCGAGATGGGCCTATAGTTAGTCAAAATGGAGGCATCCAGTCCTGATTTCTTCAACAATGGATGAACAACAGCCTTCTTCAGGGAAGCCGGAACCACACCAGAACTAAGACTACCATTTATAATAGCCAAAAGAAATGGTGCCAGCACAGAGAACGTTTCCCTGAATACCCTGGGAGGGAGAACATCACATGGAGAACCAGATGGCTTCAGCTGGCGGACCAGCTTCTCCAACTCAGACATGGATACAGGCTGAAAAAGTCCTAGCAGGGCCCGAGGCGGCACTGGGATCACCGAAACGGTCTGGGAATGATCGATATCAGTTCTAATAGTTGAAACTTTATCAACAAAAAAATGAAGAAAGTCATTACAGTTTGAGGCAGTCGGAGGTAGCACACTAAAATCAGAGTGAGAAATGTCCAGAAAGGAATTCACTACTTTAAACAAAGTACGTGAATCGTGAGAGTTGGATTCCACAATGTCAGCAAAAAATATCTGCCTAGCTTGCTTGACACCTTTCTGGTATTTGAACAGTGAATTTCGATACATATCACGAGAAATTTGGAGTTTGTCTTGCTTCCATTTGCGTTCTGCCCTCCTGCAGGCCCGCCTGCAAGCTCGAGTCTCATTAGACAACCAGGGTTCAGTCCTCCTGCGTCTCGATTTTAAAAGTCCAATAGGTGCAATCTCATCCAGGATGGTCATACAGAGCTTGTCAAACTGCATGCAGAATTCCTCAGTGCAGACAGGCACTGAGAATAACTTTTCCCCTTCCACTGATAAGATCTCACTAAACCCAGCAATCCTAGCAGGATTTAAAACACGGCCACTCCTAACAAGAGGAGATGTCACAACTGGCAAGCAAGGAGCTTTAAAACTGCATAAGATGGGCGAGTGATCTGAAAACACAGGACTCAAAATCTCCACATTAACAGGTAGGCCAAGAGTAAGTACCAAATCCAGAGTATGACCCTGTATATGTGAAGGACCCAGAACCCCCTGTGACAAACTAAAAGAACTGAGCAGATGTAAAAAATCTTTAGCCATTGGCTTGTCCGGGCAGCACACATGAATATTAAAATCACCCACAATCAAAACATGACCGTACTTCATCGCATTTACAGCCAAGAACTCTGCAAAGTCTTTTAAAAAGTCCACATTAAACTTAGGAGGACGATATATCAAAGCCACAAATAGCAAAGGAGGCGGGCCAAGTTCAAACAGGCACATTTCAAAGCTGGAAGGTGGATTCAGAGGAAAAAGTTGTTTACAGCTAAAACCAGATTTATAAATAACAAGCAGTCCATCACCTCTGCCAGAAGGCCTTGGAACATTAAAACAACTACAGTCCACAGGTAGTAGTTCCAGCAACGCACCCGAGTCCCCCATTGGCATCCAGGTCTCACAAATACATAAAAATCCCAGCTGTTGAGAATCAAAGAAATCCTTTAAAATAAAAGTTTTGTTCACTACCGACCTGGCGTTGATCAGGCCAAGCCGGACTGACGGCGAAGAAGTTAATCCATCAGCTTTAGAGTCAGCAGATACGGACAAAGCTTCCACACCAGGCACAGGGCGCAGATTTGCCTGATTCGCACCTCTCCATCGGTAACGAGGCATCGGATGATTACGCTGCATCGGCGTCTCGAATCCCGCTAAGGGCACTAGGCAGGACGAAGGTGGATCCAGCAAGCGAGATAGCGCCACAATGCGGCTTCCAGGCCCAGCCAGCGCCGCAAGATCCTTCCAGGACCGAGGCGGCACGGCGCGCAGACGCGTACTCCTCCCGCCACGGCATCCCCGGCGCCTCCGACGCCTCCTCCAACGACTCTGGGCCAGAACACACCACGGAGGAACATGCGGCGTCGAGCTGCTCCGAGCCAGAAATGGCCCACTGGACTCCCTCCAACCCGCTGTAGCCCCCAGAGGCACCGATCCAACACATGGACGAAGCTCCAGGAGAGTCGCTCGATCGTAAGTCAACAAAAGAGCAACATCACACACAAAAATCCCCAAAAACAAGAAAAATACAAATTCTGGAGAGACAGACGGCGTGCCACAAACACCGGCGCCATCTTCACATCTTCATTAATCACATAATTAAAGTTATCAAAGTTAAACTAGAGAATCATCACAGCTTGTGAAGGTAACATTTGTATTTTACTACCAGGTTGTGCCGAGATTCATGTCACAAAGGAAAGTCAGTCTCAAGATCCATTCGAAGTGGCTCAATATTTGAGAACTCGCACGTTCAGCTGGAAACCTGGATGCATTTAATCTACAGGTGTGTGGTTTGGAACCCTATAAAAATATATTTTTTGAACATTTTTAGACCTCAGATCTTTAGTGTTGTGGTTGTTCTTTAATTGCCTATATTTGCAAAATTCTGTAAGACTTTTTTTCCCATTTAAAATATATTGAAGATGGTTGTCAATATTTTGCATACTAGTGTCTTATTAAGTGACTGGCTTTTTGGCTATTTTCATTACTTTTTCTAACTTGTGTTTTTATTATCTAGATTTGCCCAAGGCCTTCGATTGCAACAAGTGGACATGCTGCAGGAAGGAATAACTCAGAGCTCTGCTACTCTAACTAAGCTTTCTGACACTCTGAGAAGGGTTTGCAAATCTGCAATGAGAAGATTGAGAAAACGGAACAAGCAGATAGTTGGAAGAAGAGAAGAAATTGCACTCATTGATGAAAATAAATTTGGACATAAAAGAAAGGTATTAATTGCTTTTGATGTTTCATAATTTCCCCATCTCCTGTGTTGTAGTGTGACTTTTTATAGTCAACATCATTGGACATTGGACATTATTACCCAGAGGTTAATTGTAGTGAAATAAGATTTCATAAAATACTTCTCTTTTAAAACTCAACTTTTGCTCACTGAAGTAATGTTTGCACCATGAGTCGCTGTCTAGGTGCTGAGGTGTAAACTATTCTGACGAGCTGCACAAATTAGGTTTTACATTTAGAATGTCTCGTAGAGGCAAACTCTTTCTGGTCGAGGGCAAGCCTCTTCCTCCTCTTTCTTGATGAAAGTGATTATGGATTCTTAAAGACAGTTTGTGATTATTGACACATTACTGTGAAATTTTTAAAGCCTAATTTTGTTCTTTTAAACCTAACATCATGTATCCACTTGTCACATAACATGGATTTATCTTTACACCTCTAGTAGTTAGCATGTTTACTATGAGAGAGAATACAATTTATTTCCTTACAGTAGTTTAAAACATTTTCATTATTTTTATACACATTTTAAAATTTTGATTTCAGTACAACAGAGGTCGGCTAAACAACAGGAGCTCCTGGGTGTTCGGTATGCTGGGCATCAAAGGAGACCGGAGAAGACCCATATTTAAGATTGTGCGTTACCGCTCAAGCAGACAGCTCTTGCCCATCATTAAGAAGTACATTCGAAGAGGAAGCTCAGTCATTTCAGATGGATGGAGGTCTTACCAAAGTCTTGGGGAAAGCGGTTACAATCATCTAACTGTGAACCATCGAGAGTTTTTTGTTGACCCTGTTACAGGTGCACATACACAAAATCTTGAGAGACTTTGGGGTGTTTGCAAGTCAACAATCTGGAGATTTAGAGGGAACCGCACAGAAAACCTATTGAGGGATCACTAGGATGTAATTGAGTGGACCTACTGGCGTGGAAACTATCATAGAGATGGGCCCCTTGGAATGCTTTTGCATGACATCAGAAAAAAACATCCTGTGTAAATTGTGTTGGGAACTGTTCCTAAAAACCTCCAAATAGTTTTGGTTTTAGTGGCAAGGTTGGTCTTGCAATTACAATTCCAGGAGAAAGAATGTTTTGATATTTCAGTTGTGAAATNTGTTCATGTCCCTTTAAGAAGTTGTACCACCTCGAGTCACATGACGTGACTCAACGTAATACACGTGACAGCCCCATCTAGTGGACAACTTTTGTTTTTGCTCATACATGTAGTTATCGTCCATTTTATAAAAAGTCTTCAGTCAATCAGTACAGTACAGAATTTACTTTTTTTTTAACCTACTCGGTTCTATTTTAGGTTTAAACAGAAAGGTTCTGATGTTTCCATAATAAGAGTCAGACAGCGTCAGAGTTTCTTCGGTAACACTTTAGTTTAGGGAACACAAACTAACCATTAATTAGCTGCCAATTAATATACATATTAGTGGACTACTAAGTCTTTATTAGTCAGTATTAAATGCTAATTACTAATGCCCTAATTCTAATATTAACAGGCCATAAATTAAGAGTTTTATAATAATAGACCATTAATAACGGTTTGTTATTAGAAAGTAAATGGTTTGCTGCTGATTAACATGGATGCTAATTAGCTTTAATCAATGTGTAGCTTATAAAGATTAAGAAGTAATTCAATGGGAATGTCTGCATTAATAACCAGAAAAAATTATGTTCTGGTATTATGTAAATAAACACCAAACTACAAGTGTTAATAGAACCAAAAAAACAATTTATTAACCACTTATAAGCAAGAATATGTTCCTCATTCTAAAGTGAGCTTTTGTTAATATCTAATGAGTATCTGCATTAATCAGCAACAAACCATTTACCTTCAAATAACAAACCATTATTAATGGCTTATTATGATAAAACTCTTAATTTATGGCCTGTTAATATTAGAATTAGGGCATTAGTAATTAGCAGTTAATAAGTACTTAATAATGACTGATTAAGACTTAGTAATTCACTAATATGTATATTATTTGGCAGCTAATTAATGGTTAATTTGTGTTCCCTAAACCAAAGTGTTACCATTTCTTCTTGTTGTGTAACTTGTAGTTGATGCAACAAGTGAAAGAACAAACAGAAATAGAAGAATAAAGAAGTTTAATCTGGAAACTTTTGCTCCTCAGAAAAAGGCTAAAAACATCCACTTCTGTCTTTAGACTGGATTCCTGTCTGGATCATGTGACCCACAGCGTTCCTCCCAGACTCCGTGACATTCCTAGCAGCTGCCGAGGCTCGGGTCCAAACCCGAACGGAGATTCAACAGACAGGAAGTTCTCTGCACCTGCTGCCAGTCATGCAGCTTTTACACAAGCTTTTGTCATTAAACGCTGCAGGTTTTTCAATAAGACCATCTTAGATGCAGACTAAATGTTCTTCCAACTGCTAAGAGATCAGTAAAAATCTGGGTTACTGAAAATAGATGATTGGACGCACACATCTTCAAAAGGTAGGGAGCAAAAAAAAAAACCTGCAAACATCAAATCTTATCCCAGATCTATTTTCTGACTGAAATCTAATCAGTAGAGACAGGGACAGATGATGTGTTTGTGCTGAGATGGGCCCCAGACAGGCCCCAGACGGGCATCGGTCCAGACTTCCATCCAACAGGTTTCAGGAAAAGCTGTGCGTTTCTTAGTTTCAGAACTAGACACTTAATCTCAGTTCCTGTTCTGAGAGCAGCCAGAGTCTGCAGACGAGCCGTGAATCATTTGGACTGAGTGGTGCACAAACAACCGGGCCATGATGAAGCGCTGTCAGAACAATCACAATCATGAGAGAGAGCGGTTTGTGTTTCTGCTCCATCTTTGATTAAAGGATCCCATGTGTGAAGTATTAGCTTACAGGAAGCAGGGACACGTGAGCTCTGCTGCATCACGGCTGCTGTGTAAAGGTTAACTGGTGAGATGAATGGGCCTGATGGTGGAAGGAGCCCTGAGGAAGGAGGCTCACCGAGCCTGGCACTACAGAACCGGGCCGTGATGAAGAGGGGAGCTGTTACTAGGCTCCAGGGCCTGGAAACAGATACACGTCCAGATGGTCAGACCTGATATAATCCATAATCACATTCACGGATGTGAAATTACCCACAATGCCCCTGGATGTTTCCATTTAGAGGATGAGGGCAGAGTTTCTACCTCTGGACAAAAGACTTCTGTATGATGGAGTACTTAGAGACATCTGGGCAACAGTCAGTGGTCACATCTGAGTCGATCTAGGCAATAATCGAGTGTCCAACCGGTACCAGCTCGACTGAGCCGTTGACATGTAGAGGAAGTCGGGCTCCAACCACATTATCTGGGTGCTTCAGCTCGATATTATCAGAAGACCACTTTCGCGGTCTCGTCACTTCTAGAAGGGAAGTGTCCAGCCGGCAGCAGCTTGGATAAGATGGGATGTTGATCACATGCAGAGAAGTTCGGTTTTCTAACCGCATCATCTGGGTACCTCAGCTCGTTTACGAGTAGGCCCATTTGGGTTTGACTTCAGCAGGAACAAGACAATAATTCAGTTTTCTGACACTGCATGTAAACACACTAAAAAAGCCCTTTTTATAAAACAATGCCGCCAATTTGGGAGCCTAAGGTCGTTTATAAGAGCTCAGACTGTGGCGGTAATATTGCGCAATCATGTCTGTTTTATAAAGGATTACGCAATGGCGGCATAAAGAGGGTATGGAGGCGGTCTCTGCATTGTTGCGGACTTCCGTGTATCTTGAACATAACTTGCTTTTTATTGCGATTGAATTAATATTGTAATGATTAATATTGTAATGGAAGTTAAACTTAAAGCACCAAATATGGTACAGCAGAGTCACGTGGTGTGTCATTCTCTCCAGGATGCTGCAGGGAAATAAACATTTAATCATAAATGCTCATGATGTATTTGTAGCCTACTTAGTCATTTTGATAATAGGCTAATATAGCTAATATACACTTACAAACTGCGTTGCCTTCATATAAGGTTTATATAAGGCTTTTCATTTTTTGAGACTCCAGACAGATTTGTTTTTTGTTTTTTTGGTCCAATATGGCTCTTTGAACATTTTGGGTTGCCGACCCCTGCACTAGGTGATGGATGATGAAGGTCTGACGAGGAGCATGAAGGAGCTCCTTTGTGGAGACGTAAGAACCAAACAGAAGGTCATCCATCAGAGCAGAAGTGCCCCAGTCCGGATCCATGCTGGAACGTTCTAACGGAGACCGGTGTTCACTCAGAGTCACATGACAGGCTGCTGGGAGGACCCAAATCCAAGTGAACCAGCAGCCATTACAGCTGTTATCCTCCTCCAGCATTCATGGATCAATCCCAAAATCATCAACCATGGTCATCTCTGTGGCTGACCTTTGATCCTACTGACCAAAAAAAAAATGTACCTCAAAGACCAAACTAAGTTTAATTTCATCCATTAGACACACTTCTGCTAATTTATGACATATTTAACATTAAGCTATGTTATTACTTATAAACTCTTACTTTCAAACAGCAGAATCTTACTGGACCAACCTGAACAACAAGGCTCATTCTTATCCAACAATTTCTCCAAATAAATCTAATTTTTCATGTTTGCAAAAGCTGTCCAGCAGCTGAATAAAGACCAGGTCCTGCAGCTGGAGATTTAATCACTTTAGATGATATCTGGAGGAGGAGGTGAAGCAGCATATTAGCCGGGAAAGTGGGCGTCCCCCTTTTGGGTGTGGGGGGGTTCAGTTTATCATAGCATTTAGCTATAACACTTCTCAAAGTATAGAATGCCATTTATGGAGCATTTCATGTTCAAAGCTTATTTTAAAAAATACAAAACCTTTCAAGTAATTATGTTGTGTTATGTTAATTTTTCCAAACAATCCAAAACAAAATTTCTTATAAAATAAATAAAGCTGAAGATATTTTAAATAAAATACAAGCTAAATGTGATGAAAACACAAAATTCTAAATAGTTTGAACTGAAGCACAAATAACATTTCTTCTTGATTCATTTAATCACGTTTCATGTTTTGCTTCACAACTGCAGGTAAAATCTAACACTAAGCCAAAGGGGTAAAAAAAACGTGCATTCTAAACGCGTGTTATGTCCACCAAAACGCGCATCTTGAACGTGTGTTTTGATGCCAGTGGGGGCAAAAATCACACGTTCAAGTTGAGTTCAAGAACACACGGCACTAAGCCAAAGGGGTAAAAAAAATCATGCATTCTAAATGCGCATTATGTCCGCCAAAACATGCGTTTATCTTTTATCTTTTTTTATCCCTTTGACTTGCCATAGCAGTATAAGGTAGACTCACGGTTTAGCAGTGGCAGATTCACCAAATAAAGCTAGAAATCCCTTATCAGAGGAATCTAGGAAAAGAAAAGAAGAACGTGATAGAGTAAGAGCAAAGACCAGAGTTATTATTGGGCCGTCTTTTCCTCGCTGGAGAGCTCTTTTAGAAAGAACAGCATGTACTACGGACTCTAACCTAGCCGTGCTGCTAATGGCTAGGTAAGTAATAAATGATTTCACCAGGGTTATTGTGTTTGGTCGGGCATAAAGTTGTTATACAGTCCAGATAAAACTATTTATTCAATGTGTGGAGGTGGGAAAGTTTGTTTTCGTTGTTTTGCCTGACATTAGGAATGTAAACATGCCTTTTATGCCCCAGAGAGAGATTTGATGTTACGACAGTGACGTTATGCAGCAAGCCTTGAGAGGGCGACAGAGAGCATATATCCGCAAAGTTCAGGAATGTGGCTTTAATGTGTGTATCCCTGTAGGAGTTGGGTTTGGGGGTCCTGGCTCGTCTTGGATACGGGCAAGGAGGTCCTCAAGGAAAAAATTTGGGAAACACTGCCATAGAAGATCCATGGCACACTTCCTGTAGCTCAAGTTTAACATTCTTGTGAGGAATCAGACCGATAAAAGCCATTTTTGATAAAACTCCCCAAACTTCATTTTTGACTGATATCAGCCAAAGTAAAAAATAAAAATGTGCTTTTTTAATGAATAAAATCTGAGTTTTAGTAAGTTAACTTTTCAAATGTCTTCATGCTAATTCATGCTAGCACAAAAGCTGTCCCCTTTGTATGTTTTCACTTTCAAAAACATAATTTTCAAGCTAATCAAACATTGCAAAAAAGAATACACTCTATTCATTCTAATTCTTTGAGATAACTCAGAGCTGCTCCAGAAGCTGAAACTGGAATTGGGACCTAAACCAGAACCGGTGTGTCTCCCTGACCCTGAGACACTCTGGACCTTTTATTCCTTGTGAGCAGAAATGATGCATGAAGCACAGATTTGACTTAGAGCTGACTAATCCTAGGTGTGGAACTATATTCACCCTGAAACTTCACCTGTGGCCTGCTGTAGTTTCTGGTCTAGTTTCTGGTGAAGTGCTGCTTCCCGGGTGAGAAAGTGTTTAGTCAAAGGATGACATGTGATGCCCAGGTAAACAAACCAGGTGCTGAGACGGATGGGGTGTGTTGTTGACATGGAAACTACATTTACCTGGTGAAGAACTCAGCGATGCCGAACCTCTTGGGCATCACCTTGAGGTCCGGGCTTTCGGGCTGCTCGCTCAGCGTGTCCGGGGCGCTCTGCCGCCGACCGACCTCCAGCACGGCCCGCAGGTCTTCCTCACAACCATCCTGTCCAAAATAAAAGCCCCCATCTTCATCTGGGGACAGCGGGGTGGCGTCACAGCTGAGGGACACGGAGATGTTGGGGATGGTCCTGAGACTCTGCGGCCTGACGGGTAAACAGAGGTCCCTGAACACCTCCACCTCCCGGGTGTTGGGCTCGGACAGCGGGCTGTCACTGTTCACATTGGAGGGGCTTGACGGGCAGGGAGAGGGGGGCTTGGCACTTGGTCCCGGCGTGGGAGAGTCCCTGGAGGGATGGGAGGAGTGAGGACGATCAGCTGCAGATGGTGCATCCTCCCTCGGACACAAGGGGTCCGATGGCCCGCGGGGGTCGTTCTGGCTCTTCAAACCCCCGGGATCATGTTCCTGCCAGGTCCCTGATCCAGACTCGCTGTGTCCGGGGGAATAATCCGAATCGGGCCACTCGCCTGCGGTGTTAAAAATGTGCAAACCACCGTTGGCTACTTTCACTGTCTCACAGTCCAAACCGAGATTCTGATCCAGAAAGCGGGTGGCCAGCAGGTCCAAATCCCCCTCAAGACTACCGCAGTCCAGCCTGCCAACTATCCCGTTGGACATGTTTTCATGATGGCCGGAGGAAGCCACCGTGGGGCGGGCGCAGCCCCGCTGGAGCTTCCCCGAGCATGACCGCTGATCACAGGGAACAGAAGTCCTGATGCAGCCTCCTCTCGGGGTACAAAACTCCGGGGTCTCTACCTCCCTTTGCTGCTGCATATGTGGGTCTGTGCAAACCAGATCCCCGAGCACAGCTGGACAGGAAGCGAGGCCGAGCCCCCCTCCTTCCCCCAGCGGCGGCTCCTCCTGACCGAGTGACTCAGAAAATCCGTTCAGGCCGCCGCAACCCCCCGAAACGACACAGCTGTCAACCAGGCGCCCGGAGAGGCAGCTATCTCCAGCCACCAACATGATCTCCGGGGTGTGTGGGGGCGGTTTTACAGAGGCGTCTTTGTTTACATTCCTCCCGGTTCTGGACACATAACTCCGAGTCCTCCCGGCCCCGTGACCCCCGCTGACACCGACAAGCAGCGACACGCTCCGGTCTTTAAGTGCGTTGTAAGAGCCGTGACCCGGTTTCGCCGCCACTCCTCCTCCCGCTTCCTCTTGGTTGTCGTTTACGTCGACAGAAAGCGGTTCTCCGTTCTCCTTCGTGGTTTCCATGACCACTCAGTCCGCCATAAGTGCGTCAGCCCCGGGCGTGAATTCCTCCTCCGGCACCGGAGCTCCGCAGCAACAGCTTCTGTTGTTCTCGGAGGAAAGGGCTACCATATTAGCCGGCGACACCTCACCGATAGCAGGCCTTCACTGGGTTTTACCGGGTCATCCTGGGGTTCTAGCTGTAAAATACCTCCATGTGAAGAGAAGCGGAGCTCGCTGCCGGCTGGAAGATTAATTAAATCCTTTCAGCTTGTTGCTGCAGCGGCATTCCTGACACAGCCCGACGCCATCTTGAAAATTCCCCAACAATGACGTCAATCCCCTCCACTGGAAGATAAACAGCGACACCTGCTGGTTAGCCTGTGTAACTACACCAGAGACCTCAATGACCCCCGTTTAGAATAGAATAGATAGACTTTATTGATCCCACAGTGGGGAAATTCACTCGTTAAGGCAGCACATACACTTAGAGAATATGAAATAAATACACAAAGACAGTAGGCTATTATTGTAACCTTCAGCAATTAAAATAACAAATAAAAATAGAAAATAGAGTTTCCAAAAAGAAACAGCATAAAGGACACAGACATACTAATGTGCATCCGGGTATTGCACACGTAATGAATATAGCACTGATGTTAGCGTGTAAAAGGATAACAGTTAAACTGTGGCGTTCTACATTCTTCCTGCAGTGGGAATGAATGACCTACGGTGGCGTTCTGTTATCTTGGATGTCTCAATCTGCCACTTAAAGAGCTGTCCATGGCCTCCACGGTGGAATACAGTGGGTGGGAGGGGTTTTCCAAGTTGGAGGTCAGCTTCACCAGCATCCTCCTTTCACACATGTCCCTCACAAGAGGGAGCTGAGCCGGAAGGCGAAGGTCTTGATTTACCGCTCAGCCTACGTTCCTACCCTCACCTATGGTCACGAGCTTTGGGTAGTGGCCGAAAGAACGAGATCGCGGATACAAGCGGTCGAAATGAGTTTTCTACGCAGGGTGGCTGGGCTCTCCCTTAGAGATAGGGTGAGAAGCTCGGTCATCCAGGGGGGGCTCAGAGTAGATCTGCTGCTTCTCCACATCGAGAGGAGCCAGTTGAGGTGGCTCGGGCATCTGATTAAGATGTCTCCTGGATGCCTCCCTGGTGAGGTTTTCCAGGCACGTCCAACCGGAATGAGAGCCAGAGGAAGAGACCCAAAGGAAGACCCAGGACACAATGGAAGGACTATGTTTCTTGCTGGCTGGATCCCTCCGGAGGAGCTGGCGCAGGTGGCTGGGGAGAGGGAAGTCTGGGCCTCTCTGTTTAGGCTACTGCCCCCAAGACCCGACCCCGGATAAGCGGATGGAATGATATGCTGCATATGTATACAGTATGTGTGTGATTCAGGGTGTAAGGCAAAACGGATTAGAAAATAGCTTTAATAGCTCTGTTCACATGCATTAATTGTTCTTTGTTCTGGAGACCCATGAGCCAACCAGAGGGGGAGCAGACTTAGGCTCCCCCTCTGGAACTTAGACAGTGGATTTGAACTCACGGTCTCCCAGTCTTAGGGAAGACACTCATACCACTAGGCCACTGAGCATGCGCAACACTCCAGTTTCTGTTGATCTCCACTGTAAAATCTCCTTTATTCTTTGTTGCTGATTTTCATTTCTCCAGTGGTCCAGTCTAGTTCTGTGCAGCCTTTGATGTTCCCCGACTCATCACCACCGACCCCGACCCATCTCTCAAACACCATCATAAAGTTTGCGGATGACACCACCGTGGTTGGACTCATCTCAAGGGGATGAGATGAGGTCAACAGACTGACTGCCTGGTGTTCAGTAAACAACCTCCAGCTGAACACCACAAAAACCAGAGAACTCATCCTGGACTTCAGGAAGGGCAGAGCAGACCCGGCCCCACTCTACATCCATGGGGACTGCGTGGAGAGAGTACGCTCCATGAAGTTTCTGGGCGTGCAGATCTCTGATGATCTCTCCTGGACTGCAAATACTACATCGGTGGTAAAAAAGGCCCAGCAGCGTCTCCACTTCCTGCGAGTGCTCAGGAGGAACGACCTGGAGGAGAGGCTGCTGGTGACATTCTACAGAGCCACCATAGAGAGCGTCCCAGTGTACGGCATCACTACATGGTACGCAGGGTGCTCAGCTGCAGACAGGAAAGTACTGCAGAGGGTCATCAGCACAGCCCAGAAGATCACTGGCTGCTCTCTGCCCAGCCTGGAGGACATTGCCAACTGCCGCTACCTCAGTAGAGCCAGCAATATCATCAAAGACCTCTCTCACCCCAGTAACCATCTGTGTGACCTGTTACCGTCAGGCCGACGGTACAGGTCACATAAAACCAGGACAAATAGATTCAGAGATAGCTTCTTTCCCAGAGCTATCACCGTAGCAAACAACCACAAAACCAGATGAACCTGTTAACCCGAACCCCACATTTACCGTCTAATATTGATAAAGTGCATTAATATTTATATGTGCTCTCTCAGTTTCACTCAATATGCAAATATTCTGCACACAATAGGGACCTGCAATGCTGCTACTCTATATTTTTGTACATATTACTGTTGATTTTACATTTATTTGATTGAATGTGATTTGATTGATTGTGTTGATTTTACATTTATCCTGCACCAAATGGAGTGGCACTCCAATTTCGCTGTACCCTGTACAACGACAATAAAGTCTATTCTGATTCTGATGTAATGAAAATATTTTACTGGTCTGGAAAAAACCACATGGTTTCTGTTATGCATCGATGCAATTCTAGAGTTGTTGAGGATCAACAGGACTGGCAGGCATCTTGTCTACAATCCTAAAGTATCTAGAAAAGAAGCAGAAACCCAGCCTGAACCTTTCTGTTCTAAGATCAGTTAAACAAAAGCACTCCTTCCTCTTTTTTATTCTGACTTTTCTATTCTGCTGGTGAGTTGTGCAAAACCTGTGTGTGCTTTAGAAATCAGCTAAAGTTTCACATCCCTTTTTTTACTTTCCTCTCGTTACCCTAATTTATTCATGGTCAGCATGTCTTGCTTCACTGCAGACTGAAGAGTTCCTTTATAGATTCTATTTTATCTGGGTGCAGCAAACTTTAAACATAAATACTCAGACAAAAACAATAAATAAATAAATAAATGCCAATTTCACTGTGACTTTCTAATCTCACACTAAAGTAACTCAAAATGCACATTGGCTTTACGACATCTGCTGGCCTTTTTCTGTAATTACACCTGTTTGAAGAAGAAGAAACAATGTTTTATATAGTCTCTCAAGATAAAAATCACAAGTCACTTGACAAGAACAATAAAACATTAATGATTAAAAAATATAAGAGTGAATATGTGAATAAAAATGAAAAAGGTCATCATGGGATCCTGAAAAATACGGTATTGACAGAAGCAGCAGTACGAAGAGAAGCTAGTGGGGAAGTAGAGGATGAACAGAAGGTCACACCAAAGCCAGCCTCAACAGGTGAGTCTTCAGCTGCTTTTAAAGGAGACCACTGAGTCCACTGATCTCAGGCTCAGGGGGAGAGAGTTCCAGAGTCTGGGGTCACAGCAGCAAATGATCTGTCACCTTTGGTCTTTAGCCTGGTGCGCTGCATCACTGGACCTCAGGGACCTGCTGGGGGTGTAGGGACTGAGAAGATCACCAATGTATGATGGTGCTTGTCCATGTAAGGCCCTACAAACCAGAACCAGGATCTTGGAATGAACCCTGAAATTAAAGCTGTTATAGCAAATCTACAGAACAAGCTAGGTTTTAAACGCAAACACAGTCACAGAACACTCACCCTCCCCTCGGGTATTTTCCCTGAGACATTTCTGCTGGAACCAGAGACCCACGATGCCAGAGGAAACCAGATAGAGCTAAACACCAGTCGCCATTTTCTAGGTCCAAACATCTTTTGTTGTCCGTGACTACAAATGGTGTTTTTCTTTCTGGGACTCTGGTAGTTTGTCCTAAAGTTAAAGTGGTAGCAGCCGGCTGTTTCTCCTTCTCTGATATTATTGAGCGGAGAACCTCTCACACCATGGTGTTCTGTTGATAAATACAGGAGTGCGTTAGTGGAGGACCCAGGGAAGTGCAGCGGTTTGGCGAGACTGACAACCAGATGGTCTTTGGATGTTTTTGGTCCGAGCCTTGTTATTGGCAGAGGTTTTGAGACAAATGCGAGAGAACCACTTTATTATTTTTTATTTAACTCATTCACTGCCAGCCATTTTCTGATCAGAAAGCCCCTGACTGCCAGCGTTTTTGAGCATTTTTCCTGTTTTTTGAAGAGTCACAGAACATTGTGCTCTATGATCATGTAAACGCCAAAACTACCAAAATAAAGAGTAGACTCACTTCTTACATCAGGAAGAATCGCTGTATTTCTAGCTTTATCCGTTCTTTCACAAGCTGTTGTCGAAGCGTGAGCGGCACAAGCATTTCCGGTTGGCGCATTGCTTTTTTTCACAGCAGCATCCCAAAACAATCTCCTAATTAATTTATTTTCTGCTTCCTGTTTATGTGACGTGTGACATACACGGATGAAGATCAGCTTTAGACACGTGATGTTTATTCTCACGGTGCGGGGCTTGTTCCGACGTCCACCCTGTAAAAAAATGCAATTGACGACCAAAGTTGTCAATGGCAGTGAATGGTTGGGTTTCAAATGACGACTAAAGTCTTCAATAGCAGTAAACGAGTTAACCTTGACACATTTTTTTTCTTCCTGCTCGAGGAGAACGCACACTTTTTTTCGTCCTTCTCCTAACCCAGTCCTGCCTGCCACTCTGTCCTGTCAGTCAATCTGGAGCGCCTCTCTGCATTCTTCTCTGGATTTTTATTAACCATGGATCTGGTCAGCTGGTTTCTAATTGCAATTGATAAAATTTTCTTGACTTTTCATATGGCGAAGGGAATGCCTTCCTGCCTTGACGAAATGCACCCAGTTGGATATGTAATGGATTCCAGTAGGCTGAAGCGAGTGGAAGATTATGTGTCTGTCGCCGCCGTCCGTGGAGGATGTAGAAGATACTTATATAATTGGATTCATGATAATCAGGTACCTGCTGTTTGGAGCAGGTGGGTTCTAGGGCCCTCATTTATCAACCGTACTTACGAACAGATCTGTGCGTATTTCTTGCGTTGGAACGATTTTACGCATTGTGTGGTATTTACCATCTTGTACTTGTGTGTAGAAATGTTCTTAAATATAAGAACAGCTCTGATCATGTGTACGAACAGCATCTAGTGGTAGAACGGGGAAACCGCTAGCCTGGCAAGCCATCCTATATATGTGAATATGTAGTCTGGCCACGACCCATTGACGGCTCTCAGTCGTGAGGCGGGATCTACGGTTGTCTTTCAAACTGTCTGCACGCAATTGGATAGCGCTATAGGACCAATCAGAGTAACGAACAACGTGACGTAATCACAGCGACGGAAAAGCGGGAGGCAGCAATGGCGTCTAACATCAATGATTTCTGTCTATAACGAGCTGTGATTGGACAGCCACAGCAGTGGATCAGGCTGCGAGGGTTCCAATGAAGCGTGCCTAGACCAAACTCTGCAAGGTAAGAATTTGGTCAAGTTCACTAGGCTAGGGAACCACAATAATGAAGGTCTACTGAAGGTGTTCCTCATCCAGAAAATATTTTTACCCAGTAAGTAATGATGTCTGTGAAAAATCAGATTTTATCACATAACTGCTGTTAGAACTTATAAAAGACACCTGTGACCAACAGGTATTTGACATTGTAGCATGTCTGATCTTGTGTTATTGGAGGATTTGGCAGAGTGTGCTCTCTGGAGGGAACGTGTCTTCTGTGAGTGCACTGATCTGATCCCTGAAGCAGATCCCGCTGGAGCTATGCCGTGATTTGGAACCTTTTGTGTGTAACGTAGGTCAAGGCCATGGAATGCAAGGGTTAGGACACCGTCCACAGCCTGCTTCATCAGTGTGACACAAGTTAATAGTCTGGTCTCCAAACCAGAAAGCATACTGTTCTTGAGCAGGGGCGATTCTAGGATCAGAGGTTAAGGGGTGCTGAGCACCCAGAGAGCTGCCCGTCCAGTCAAAATCAGTTTCACAGTTTTATACATTTTAACACAATTTCATTGCCACATTTGTAAAATAAAAGCAAAACACTATTTTCCACAAAAAAAAGTTTCCCAAATCACAAACAATGCTTTCCAGATTCTGCTATTAGAATAATCTAGTCCAGGTTCAAAGGCGCTGGGTCAGTGATCCCCCTTAGGGCCGCTATCCAGCATGTTTTACTGTTTTCCTGCTTCAACACACCTGGTTTTACTCAGCAGGTGATTAGCAGGTCTCTGCTGAACTCAATGAGCTGCTGAACAGGTGAATCAAGTGTGTTGGATTAGGGAAACAACTAAAACATGCTGGATACCAGCCCTCAGGGAAGGGAGTTGGGGATACTGGTCTAGGTGTTGTAGTTTTTTTGCTGGACCAGTTCCTGTGTGGCCCAGATGCAAAACAAATAGACCTAAATAAATAAATAAAATGCTCAAATCATTTATTTTTACTTTCACAAATCAGATCAAGGTTTCACAAACTATGTTTTAATGACTCTGCCATTAGTGGCAGATTAGCTAGTCCAGGTCTGATGTGTCCATGTTTGTAGTTTTATAACAAGAGCAGATTAAAGATGCTCAGGGAGTGAAACATTGGATGGAATTACCACTAAAAGTACCAGTAATAGTTTTTGATTTATTTATGTGTATTTTTACTTAATTTTCCACTAATATCAACATCCCAATAAAAAACAAAATCTCCATACTGTTTCTGCAAAAGTTTTTTCTCCTTCTTCCAAAGATTCACAAGGAAGGAACACCACTCAGACCCATCGTCAGCAGCATCAACTCGGTCACATACAACATTGCAAAATATCTCTCCACCATCTTGGCCCCCCTGGTTGGAAAAACCCCACATCACATACAGAACTCAGTGGATTTTGCCAGTAAAGTTCAAGATCTCAAACTGGCTCCAGGTGAAACCATTGTCTCGTTTGACGTCACTTCACTCTTCACTTGTATACCCACAGCTGAAGCAGTAGAAGTGGTCAGGAACAGGCTGGAACAAGATGAATCCTTAACCGATAGGACAAAACTGACTCCAGACCAGATCTGCACCCTCCTAGACCTTTGCCTTTCCACCACCTATTTCAAACACAATGACAAGTTTTACCGGCAGAAACATGGATGTGCCATGGGCTCCCCAGTATCACCTATTGTCGCCAACATCTACATGGAGGAAGTGGAAACCAGAGCCTTGAACTCCTACAATGGAACAACACCAAGCCACTGGTTCAGGTATGTGGACGACACATGGGTCAAAATTCTCACGCAGGAAGTAGAAGGCTTCACCAGGCACATTAACGCTGTGGACAAGAACATCAAGTTCATCAGGGAGGACGCACACAACAACAAACTACCCTTCTTGGACTGTGCTGTGCAAATTGAAGAGGATGGAAGTCTCAGCATTGAAGTCTACAGGAAACCGACCCACACAGACCAGTATTTGCATTTCGACTCACATCACCCACTGGAGCACAAAATGTCAGTTATCAGGACTCTACACCATCGGGCAGAGAATATCCCCACAAAGACTGAGGGAAAGCAAAAGGAAGAGAAACACGTTAGGAAAGCGCTCCAAAACTGCAGATACCCCAACTGGGCATTTGTGAAATCAACAAAGAAGTCTAGAAAGGAATCCACAGCAGCAAACAGCAAAGAGAAGGACAACAGGCGCAGAGGTACCATCATCCCATATGTGGCAGGAGTCTCTGAGAAACTGAGAAGAATCTTCTCCAAACATAACATCCCTGTAAACTTTAAACCCAACAATACCCTCAAACAGAGGCTGGTCCATCCTAAAGACAAGACACCCAAACAGAAGCAGAGCGGCGTCGTATATGCAGTCCAATGCAGTGAGGACTGTCCAGAGCTTTACATAGGGGAAACTAAACAACAACTACACAAGCGCATGGCACAGCACAGGAGAGCCACCTCTTCAGGCCAAGACTCTGCAGTCCACCTACACCTGAAGGACAAGGGACACACCTTTGAAGATGACAAAGTCCACATTCTGGACAGAGAAGATAGATGGTTTGAGAGAGGAGTGAAGGAAGCCATCTATGTCAACATGGAGAAACCATCATTAAATAGAGGAGGAGGACTCAGGTTTCACCTTTCCAGCACCTACAATGCAGCTTTGAACCAAGTTCCAAAACAGTTTCAGTCCAGTTCACACCCTCCTGCATCTAATCAAAACAACGACTCACAAACAATAGAGGCTAACGAGGCTAACGACTCATCAAGAGGTAGGGAGGAGGGGCATTCACAGGCAGATGCTGCTCGTTGAGCAACAATAGACAGCTACAGTTTATAAGATCGACCCTCCCATATTCCAGTCAGAATTGACAAAGCTCCTCGAATGAGAAGCGAAACGTCTTCAAGAAACCAAAGAAGTCCAGTTGCCTTCATTTGAACCCCTTGGATTACCATGACCTGGATGACTGAGAACCTTCACCAGCACGTCGTGAACATCGAACACGTCTCCAATTTGGCTACCGCTTCGATACCCGAAACTAGGTCCCACCGCCACCCTGCCGCTCTCCGGGTCCTTGGAGCCATCAGAGTATAACTGCAAGGACGACCCCCAAACCGACCCCACATAATCCATAAAAGCCCTTGCACCAACGCCACCCCGGCCTCTTTCCAAAAAAGTCCACCTCAGGAATCGGTAGAAGCCACGGAGGGACCTCGGTCCAGACCAGGTGGGAACACACAGGCCACTCTAGGAAGCCCAGCTCGACCGCTCACTTCCTCAGTCTTTCAGGAAAACCGACCCTATCCCCCCAGCCCTCACCCTCAAATTCCCAATGAGAGCTCAACATGGCCGCCGCATGGGCGGACCCACCAATGCCCCTAACCCTCAGCAGGTATCGGAGCCCCAGCTGTAACCAACAGATTTCCAACAGCATCTCACCCATCTTGACGAGAAGGGCCGACACCGGGGTTGTACGGAACGCCCCACAGCACACCCGTAAGGCTGTCGCCTGCAAATCATCCAGGCGCTTCAGAGTTGTAGGAGCAGCCAAACCATAAACAAAACACCCATAGTCTAAGACTGACCTAATCATGCCCCTATATACCTGCAACAAGGTGTCCCGATCCGCCCCCCAATCAGTCCCGGCCAGGCAACGCATAACATTCAACACGCGTCCGCACTTAGCCACCAAGTCTCGAACGTGCAATCCCCACATGTGCCTCTCATCGAACCATAACCCCAGGTACTTGTAAGAGGATACCCGCTCCAGTTCCAGCCCCCCCAGCTTCAAACCAAAGCACCTCGCCCAAGCCACCACACCATCCAAACCCCTCTGCACCCCGCGAAAAACAAACGGAAGGTTCCGGCCCGGCTTCCAGAAAGCCTCCTCGCGTCCTGCAGCCTGCTTTCCCTTTTATCCCCTCCCAACTCTGTTCAGCAGTCTCAGGACACGCCCACCTCTAAACAGGTGACTGTCATTTACCAAAATGTCCACAAAGTCCACAGTGGATCAAACATAAAAACACTGAAAAACAACATGCAATAAACATCAAACTCAAAAGCTAAAATCAAGCAAACAAAACTACTGAAATCATTACCAAAAAAAATACAATTTTTCCACCTTGTGACAATTCCACCCGTCTCACATTACCCCGTCATCATAAGCTGTGCAGCTAGACGCTACTAGATTACTGCGCCTGTCTTCCTCCTGCTCAGGAAGTTGTTTGGGTTTTGAAGCGCAGAAGTTTCCTTGAATTTTCTTTCCTTTTTGTTTGTTTCTGGGATTGTGTGACACTGCTCAAGTCATGTGACTTTGGCATCCTCACCTGTGTGTTCCTTTTTGGGGTCACAGGGATGAGAGGTGTGCTTGACCCTGAACAGGTTGATGTTCCCTCACAGGGACAAGCAGCGACCACTGAGTGTTTCCAATAAACCTAAAATGCAGGATTCTGGTGTTCAGGAGGAACTCAGAGTACCCAAAAATAGGAACCCATGCAGAGGGAGAACATGCAATGATGCCTCAGCTGGGGTGTTGAACCCACAACCTTCTTGTTGCGAGGCAACCAACTGTTGGATAAATATATTGCTAATAGTCAACCAAAAACACAGCCCTAAATATAAATCTAATCGCTTGTTTTAGGCTGGACGCTCTCCTTTATGGAAAACTGATCCTGCCAAAATTGACAATAAATAAATAAACAAATAAGGACACAAATAAATGTGGAAAATTAATTATTACAACTGATCTATTTTTAGTTAGTTGCAAAGACATTTTTTATTTTTTATTTTATTTCCTCATATATTTAATTATTTATTTACAGTTTTATTTATTTATTTTTTCATATTTTCAGCCAGGGTTCAAATTATTATGGGGGAGCTAGGGGTCGTCGGGCCCACTGACACACCCAGGGGCAGCCCAAAAAATGATCCAGTCCTACGACACAAAAATGTCCACAAGAGGGTGCTGTTTCATACATGTTTACAAATTACTTTCTTTAGCCACATGAATGCACATAAAGTAGAAGAAGAAAAGGTTTATTTATTTAGCACTTTTCACAAACAGACGTCACAAAGGGCTTCACTGACAAAAACAAACATAAAAAGAACAGAATTACAATAAAACATTAAATACTAAAGCTAGAAAACTAACAGAGTTACAATAAACTATAAGTGACTAGTGGTGGGGAGGGATTATGGAAAAAACAACCAAAACTTAGAGCTAGGAGACTAAAGGTGAGTGGCAACCAGTCTGGGGAGGGCGTAGGTGGGCAGAGGGGGCAAAACAGAAATATAAACCAAAGAGCAGAATAGCATCATTTACCACACTAGATACAATAAAACACTAAAAATATGAAAGTGTAGTGTCCAGTAGGGGGAAGGAGTATGAAAAACATCTAAAAAATACCAGCGAGGGGGGGTGCACAACAGAAATAGCAGCAAAACTAGATACACCAAACACACAAACACATATGCATGCACATAACACGGTTTTATTCCAATAATGAGTATGATTCAATAGTTTCAAATAACTTTATTTATTTAGCAAAAAGCAGAGAGCTGATACAGGAAACAAACAAGCTTGACTTTTTGATTCCACCAGTTGAATATGCAACAAATTTAGCACAAATTGAAAGTGTTAGCCATGTTTTTAGATGACATTAAACTCAAATGAGTATTTAATGTCATTAATTAAGACCATGGCTGTTTCATGTCTATTTTACCCACTATGTTATGTTAAAGTAGCTGCTGTCGTTAGCTGTTGCTCATCTTAGTTTGATGCTGGTCATCCAGATCCTGATCTAGTCAGGTTTAGTTAGTAGTGTCTCAGTTTGCATGTCTGTCTAGTGAACACAGTAACACCTACAGTAGTTAATCCTGGCTGCTCATCAGCATGATGATAGTTGTTCCATCAGTGGAGGTGTTAAATCTTCCTGTCTGCAGAACAACTCCTGTCCTCTCTGCTCAAGTCAGACTGTCTCACATGTTCCCAAACCAGTCACACACACATTCCCAAACCAGTCACACACACCTGAGTTAATGAAAATAAACATCATCCTGTTTGTTTTTCTGTTTATTTTAATCTTCTCTCTTTAGAAAACCTACTGTGAGAAGTTCAGCTGGATTTACAAGACTCAGTGCACACAAGATGTATGAAAATCTTTAAGAACACTAAATGTGTCTTCTAAAATATGAATATATAAATTTAAAATGATACATTTCTAAGTTAAATGTAGATAATATTCTTTCAGCTACAGCACTAAACAGAAGCTATGATAAAACTTACCATCACATTCCACCCTTTACATTATACATAATCACACAGACAGTAAAATATGATAAGAAGCATGAAAACCCAACTAAAGATATATGAAATAGATTAGATATGTAAAAAGAAATATTAATTAAAAACCTTGATGTAATGTATCATTGTGGCCATAGTCATCTGTAATACAAGTTTTAACATATTGAATAATAAAAATGTAAAAGTCCGTAAAACGAGCTGGTGGCTTTCCACGGTTTGGGAAAAGAAAACATGTTATGGGATGAGGGTGGACGACCTCTGGTCCCAGACAGAACCCCGGGGATTATTCTGCCCCTTGTGGAGTTTGTCTATAATTATGGCAAGAGTCTGTGGAGAAATCGTTGAGTAAATAAAAGCCTTTGGTTAAGCAGAATTCTAATTCGTGTCCTACGTTGGGGACACTGGTCAGTCCTCCACTGGTGGCAGCGGTGTGCCACAAATCTAAAATGTATGCATCATCAACAGTATCCAGTTCTTCTTGATGGGTGAGGAAAAACTGAGCATGGGATATTTCCAGAGTAAGTTTAAATATTGGAACAAACCATGACACTTAAAAATCATTGCTTAGATCTGTAACCAACTAAGAAGAAAAAGCTGGAGCACACTGAACAGTTCTAACGTTTCAACACAGGGTGTGTCTTCATCAGACTGATTAGAGAATAACAGGGGCGTGTCCAAGGAGTGGCCTGGGGTAGCACATGCCACCCCAGGTGCCACCACACTGAATTCAGTTTAAATTGACTTTACATTGTTCACAAAAGGCTTGGGGTAATAAACCCCAAGCATAAATCTTTAGCATTGGTTTCTAACCCAGCCTACAAAACATTCTTGTAATATTGTTGTTATTCTTTATGAATTTTTCATATTGACATAGCTAGTAAAAGGACATTTGAAATCATAATACAAAACTTCTGTCTAAGTGAAATCTGTTGTTTCACTCAGGTTAGACTCTCTAATTCAGCTATACCTGCTACATTTATACAAAGACTATCATGTATCCTGACAAGTGTCACTGAACCAGAACCACGCTGATCTCTACCACTTTCACGGACACTTTAGAAATTCTGTCTTAGTTTATGTGAATCTAAACAGACTTCCGTCAGCAAATGACCCTAAACCTCCATTACACGTTCAAAGGTAAATAGCATAACACAGTAATCGTTAAAAGTTCTCCAGGAAAGACATTTAGTAAAACACACAGAAAAAAACTCAATACCATCAACAGGCAATTAAAGAAGAGGTTTTGTGAGTGGCACCAACTATACCGCACTGCCTCTCAATGGAATTAGGGATTTAGTCAAACAATTACAGCTTGGGGGCAACAATATTTGGCTCACAGGCCAGAAAGACATTGCCCGTGCGCAAAATGCGGCCCTATTCTAAGGTAAAGGACAGCCAGCAGAAGAAACAAAATGTCATCTAGGATATAAAAACCACAAGAGTCCCTTTTGATAATTTTGTAGTTAAATTAGTTCTTTCTCTCCTGTGTGGACCCTCATGTGACTGTTTAAACTTGACTTACGGTTAAATCTTTGTCCACAGAGCTCACAAGCAAATACTTTTGTCCCTTGTGAGCTCTCATGTGTCTGTCTAAACTTGATTTATGGCTAAATCTTAATCCACAGAGCTCACAAGCAAAATGCTTCTGTCCCTTATGGACACTCATGTGTCTGTTTAAACTTGATTTATGGCTAAATCTTTGTCCACAGAGATCACAAGCAAAATGCTTCTGTCCCTTGCAGACTCTCATGTGTCTGTTTAAACTTGATTTATGGCAAAATCTTTGTCCACAGAGCTCACAAACAAAAGGCTTCTGTCCCTTGCAGACTCTCGTGTGTCTGTTTAAACTTGATTTTTGGCTAAATCTGTGTCCACAGAGCTCACAAACAAAAGGCTTCTGTCCTGTGTGGATGCTCATGTGACTGTTTAAACTTGATTTATGGCTAAATTTCTGTCCACAGAGCTCACAAACAAAAGGCTTCTGTCCCTTGCAGACTCTCGTGTGTCTGTTTAAACTTGATTTTTTGCTAAATCTGTGTCCACAGAGCTCACAAACAAAAGGCTTCTGTCCTGTGTGGATGCTCATGTGACTGTTTAAACTTGATTTATGGCTAAATTTCTGTCCACAGAGCTCACAAGCAAAGGGCTTCTGTCCTGTGTGGACTCTCATGTGTCTGTTTACATTTTTCTTTAGGCTAAATCTGTGTCCACAAAGCTCACAAGCAAAAGGCTTCTGTCCTGTGTGGACGCTCATGTGACTGTTTAAACTTGACTTACAGCTAAATCTGTGTCCACAGAGCTGACAAGCAAAAGGCTTCTGTCCCTTGTGGACTCTCATGTGACTGTTTAAACTTGACTTATGGCTAAATCTGTGTCCACAGAGCTCACAAACAAAAGGCTTATGTCCTGTGTGGACTCTCATGTGTCTGTTTAAACTTGACTTACAGCTAAATCTGTGTCCACAGAGCTCACAAAAGAAAGGCTTATGTCCTGTGTGGACTCTCATGTGTCTGTTTAAACTTGACTTACAGCTAAATCTGTGTCCACAGAGCTGACAAGCAAAAGGCTTCTGTCCTGTGTGGACTCTCATGTGTGAGTTTAAGTGTTCCTTTTGACCAAAACTGTGTCCACAGAGCTCACAAACAAAAGGCTTATGTCCTGTGTGGACTCTCATGTGACTGTTTAAACTTGACTTACAGCTAAATCTGTGTCCACAGAGCTCACAAACAAAAGGCTTATGTCCTGTGTGGACTCTCATGTGTGAGTTTAAGTGTTCCTTTTGACCAAAACTGTGTCCACAGAGCTCACAAGCAAAAGGCTTATGTCTTGTGTGGACTCTCATGTGTCTATTTAAATCTGACTTATGGCTAAATCTGTATCCACAGAGCTCACATGTAAAAGGTTTCTCTCCTGTATGGACTCTTGTATGTTTGTTTAAGGTTGATAATGTGTCAAATTTTTTTCCACAGTCATCACAAGTAAATGATTTAGGTTCTTTCTGGACTTTCCTGCATGAGACAACATGTTGTTTCACTCCAACACATTTCTTATTACCCAAACACCCTGGAGACCTTTTTGCTGAATGACTTGTCACTTTCACGTGTTTCTGCAGAGACCACTTGTGGAGAAATTTTTGACCACACTCAGGGCAACTAAAGGATTTATTGACAGTCTCAACATCAGACTCAGAAAACCTGCTCTCATTCCAGTCATTGTCTCTGCCTCCAGTTTCAGACCCAGAGTCTGACAGCTCCGAGTCTAGATTCACATCATCATCTTCTTCAACATCTTCACTAACTTCAGTCTCTGAAGGATCATATGTCTGATCATGAGGGTTTAGATCTGGGTTCCTGCTAGTGTCTGCTCCTCCACCAGTTTCTGCTGTCATCTGGTCAGCTGAGCTACTGGTTTGAACATCTCTGCCTTCTATGCTCCTGATGAAGCTGTGAGATCTGAGGTTTCTCTTCATCATTCAATCTCTTTCTGCAGTGAATAGAAACCTGGTAGCATCAGTCTCCTCCTGGAACTGCTCTCCCTCCAGACTGGTCCAGAGTTCCTCCTGTTCCTCCTCTTTAGGTGTTCTGGGTCCTGCTGGTCAGTAACATCTGTTGCACATCTGCAGGAAACACAGAAATACACAGAGGTGGAAAGAGTACTAAAATTTTCTACTTAAGTAAAAGTACCAATACTTTGATGAATTTTTACTCAAGTACAAGTAAAAGTATTTGCCTAAATTTTTACTCAAGTAAAAGTCAAAAGTATCTGAAATAAAATGTACTCAAAGTATAAGTTACTTAGTTACTTTTTTCTCAGCGTAAGGATGGTCTCTTCCAAGTAGTGCAAAAACACAACACCAGCTCACGACACACTTGCACACGCACACACACACACACTGAGGACAGTTTGATGGATGGATTATGATCCAATCATTGAGAACAGACGTTCACATATTGGATGAGGTTTTTCCAGGATCGTACGTTTCAAAGGTCCTTTTTTTTGACAATTTTTTGTATTAGTTCCTATCAGTATGTGAAGAACATTTCAAGCAATATGGCAAATAATTCTCCAGAAAAACATCTCCTACCCCACCTTTAAACTACAAATCTATAAACCAAAATGGATAACTAACGATCACAAGTCTTGTGACTTTCCCCGAATGACCCAAAGAAAACCAAACTGTCTGGTATCTCAATGTTTTCGTGACAAAACTCTAACATGAGAATGTGTTCTAACCTGTCAAATAATACAAGTCAAATAAACTTCAAACATTTCAAATGAACCATAAGGCAGCTGCTAACATTGGACCTGCCCTACTTTACCTCTACATTACAGTTCCTTGATTCGTGTCCATCCTAGTGTTTCTCTCTGACCTGTCTGGCTTATTTAGAGCATCAAGTTGGAAGAATTTCATCCTTGCTTACTTTGCAGTGAACAGCAGTCCAGCAGAGCTGGGAGATGCTCACAGGAAGCTGTGACAGGAGGTTTTTGATGTGTAGAAGTGGGTTCACTCACTCATTCACCCTTTAACCACTGACATCAGTTCTGATCTTCCTAAATTATCCTCCAGTCATCCAACTGGAATCAGTAAGTGTCCCTATCTACAAAACGCCTTGGGCTTTCAAGTGTTATAGAACTAACCCCGTCTCCTTACCACGCCACACCAGAGTAACTTCAAACTGCAAAGGTTGGTGTCCAAACATGAACTTTAAATGTTTACTCATGTATTTATCTCCTCCTGTCTAGATTACTGTAAAACACTTTTCACATGTATTAAAGGGCTTGTATCACGATATTTTACACCTCCCAGACCAAAGACAGGCACAATGTATGATAAAATATTACCATTGACATTGTTGAGACATAATTTTTATGAAATATAAGTTATTTTCGTGAGCCATAACTTCAACAAAGAAATATCTGCGTGGATTCAATGAAACCACACTAGATTAAAGAAATTAATCTAATTAATTTGAGGCTTTGTAATCAATGAATCTTGATTAATCGTTTTAATCGTTAATCAAGAACATTTGCCCCAAAAGCATTTTTTTTAAATTAAAAATAATGAGACAGCGAATCAAACAATAGTCATTGACATTATTATTGTAAACACAAGCTCTTTTCATGTCTAAAAAAATGCATTTAAAATAGGACAGTATATATATATATATATATATATATATATATATATATATATATATATGAAGTTTAGCAGGAGAATACATGCCCTAAATATCAATAAATATAGTCAAGCTGCACCTCTAGAAAAACCTCAGAGCCGTGACTACAAGACCATGCATATATATATATATATATATATATATATATATATATATATATATATATATATTCTCCTGTTTTGAATTGAAATACAATTTAAAAAAATTTCTTTTCAGAAATTAAGAGCTTAAGTTTGCAATAATAATTTCCACGACCACGTCTATTGTTTGATTCTTTGTCTCATTATTTTTAATAAAAAAAATTGTTTTTGGGACAAATTTTCTTGAACGATTAAAATATGATTAATCAAGATTAATTACAAAGCCTCTAATTAATTAGATAATTTTTTTTATCGAGTCCCACCCCTAATATAATTGATAACAATTGTGACTTTAGAAAGTTAGGTAACACTTTACAATATGAGTCCCTTTATTAACGTTACTTAGTGCTTTAATAAACTATTAAAGTATCAATGTTAATATTAAGTCATGCAATAGTATGCAGACACCCCCTCGGCCCTTTGCCCTAACCTTAAGGACACTTAATAGTTAAAAAATACCAAAAACGTTAATAAATGGACTTTGTTTATTAATGCTTAATAATGCACTAAGTAATGTTAATAAAGGAACCTTTATTGTAAAGTGTTACCCAAAGTAATATGTAATCTATAAACATTACCAAATATGTAAGAGTATTTACAAATGTTTAGTTAATCATTATTTAAGCATGTAAAAATGTCATCACAAGTCATTATAAATGAATGCTATATCATTATCTAATACCTTTCAAATGTTGTTAAAGACTAAACATTTATAAATGTTTAATAACAAAAGTGTTACCCATGCCTCATCCTTTACTAAGTAAATAAATTAAATAAATCTCACTCCTTTTTGGCAAAAGTTGGCAGCAAAGGGCAAGAAAGTCTGACCTTAGTTTGAAGCTCCGGTTGTCGAAAAGGCCGCAGAATGACTTCTCTGGTTCTGGAATAAACTTGCAATCATGTTTTGAGAAAAAGAGAATCACCGCCTCTCAGCTTCAAGGTCATTCAGTAGGCTGGCTTGCTGTGTGTGTGTGTGTGTAAGTGGGGTGTCTAGTGGGTGTTGTGGAGTTTTTTAAGGCAATGAGAAACCAGTCTTTATTCAATCAAGAAGGTTTGATTTCAGAATAGCGATATGTAATGAGAGGACACGGTCTCTCCAGATGTCTCCAGGAGGAGCGTATGCTGTCCAGCAGAAACCTAGGTCCTCAGATTTACTCCTCTGGTTGCCTCCTTCCTTCCAAGGCACCAAGGATTGTTTATGAAGGTAAAAATGCCATCTGGACTCTTATCTAGGAAGGGAGCTTTGTAGGAAGGGAGTGTGAGCTGGGCATTTGACAGTATTTTATTTATTAAGTGACCATTTGTTAGGAGCTTATATATATTTAATATCAAAATATAAAACAAAAGAAATAAAAATAGAGCTGAAAACACCATAGAAACCTTCTAAAAACACACCAGCAACATCTAAAGTGCAAAAGAACCCTTCGTTTGTAGGTTAAGGAAGTTATTTAAAAAATTATAGAACTGTATAAAAAGGAATGTGTTTTAATGTAAACTCACACCATCTTTCATTTTCAGTGCTCCCAGTTTAAGAATGGCAGACTGTCATGCAGGAAACACAAAATTTCTGCATGTCCTGCTGTGACGCTGCTCCTCTTGGCATCATACATTTTCCAAATCTCACTCTCATTGGGAACAGAGGGGGGGGGGCAGAGGTGTTTTCTTGCCAGTTCCTCCAAACTGTGAACAACTCTCTTGCTGCTACGAATATAGTCTTTTTTGTGTATTTGTCAAAATTCCTGTGTATATATATGCATGTAAACGGGTTATTCCGAATGTTTCAGAAACCCGAATACTGACCTTAACCCGATCATAACCCGAATACTGGCTGCATGTAAACATAGTCACTGTTACGGGCACAGCCAGTGTGCTATGAGCATATAGCAGTTGACTGCTATGACCACAGCCACTGTGCTACGGGAAGAGCACCTCAGCCACGTTAGCATAATATGACGGAGCACGAGTTCAAAGTACACTAAAGGCATTCATTAAACATCAAATATGAACAAAGTTTAAAATATGAACAAAGTTTTTACCTACTGTACATATAAACTGCCAAAACAATGCTTCTCAGTTAAGTATTGACCTGTCGCAAAACCTTCACTGAAAAAAACGCTTTAAGTTGTATTTCAATTCAAAACAGGAGAAAAAAATATATATATGTACACTGCTCACAAAAATGAAAGGAACACTTTAAAGAAACACATTAGATACATCAGATCTCAATATGAAGTTGGATATCTATACAAATAACGACAGGGCAATGTCTTAGGAACAAAAGGATGCCAAAATGTATTAAGTCTTTTAATGGAAATAAAAGTTTTCAGCCTACAGAGGGCTCAATTGTGTAGACACACTAAAATCAGAGTGAAATGAAGATGTGGCAGGCTAGTCCATTATTTCAAAAACTTAATTTCTGCAACTCAAAATGCTTTTCAGTATCTTGTGTGGCCCCCACGAGCTTGTGTGCATGCTTGACAACATCGGGGCATGCTCCTAATGAGACAACGGATGGTGTCTTGTGGCATTTCCTCCCAGATCTGTGTGAGGGCATCCCTGAGCTCTTGTACAGTCTGAGGAGCAACCTGGCGCCGCCTAATGGACCCAAACATAATGTCCCACAGATGTTCTATTGGGTTTAAGTCAGGGGATCGTGAAGGCCATTCAATTGTTTCAATTCCTTCATCCTCCAGGTACTGCCTGCATACTCTTGCCACATGAGGCTGGGCATTGTCGTGCATTAGGAGAAAACCAGGACCTACTGCATCAGCGTAGGGTCTGACAAAGGGTTCAAGGATTTCATCTGGATACCTTATGGCAGTCAGAGCACCATTTCCTAGGCAGTAGAGGTCTGTGCGTCCCTCCATGGATATGCCTCCCCAGACCATCACTGACCCACCACCAAACCTGTCATGTTGCAGGCAGCATAACGTTCTCCTTGTCTTCTTCAGACTCTTTCACGTCTATCACAGGTGCTCAGGGTGAACCTGCTCTCGTCTGTAAAAAGTACAGGGCGCCAGTGGCGGACTTTCCAATTCTGGTGTTCTTGAGCAAATGCCAGTCGAGCTCTACGGTGCTGGACAGTGAGCACAGGGCCCACTACAGGACGTCGGGCCCTCAGGCCATCTTCATGAAGTCTGTTCCTGATTGTTTGGGTAGAGACATTCACACCAGTGGCCCTCTGGAGGTCATTCTGTAGGGCACGAGCAGTGCTCAGCCTGTTCCGCCTTGCACAAAGGAGCAGGTATCGGTCCTGCTGATGGGTTGTGGACCTTCTACGGCCCTGTCCAGCTCTCCGAGAATAACCACCAGTCTCCTGAAATCTCCTCCGTGTTCTGGAGATTGTGCTGGGAGACACATTAAACCTTCTTGCTGCAGCACGTGTGGATGTGCCATCCTGGAGAAGTTGGACAACCTGTGCAACTTCTGTAGGGTTAAGGAATCGCCTCATGCTGCCAGTAGAGATAATTACTCAAGCCAAAACTAGCACGAGTGGAAAACCAGCCAAAAAAGATCAAGAGGGAGAAACTTGAAATGAGCTCCACATGTTAAACCAGTCCTGTTTTCAGGGTTTTGTAATTGTTGCCACTTTAGTGCACCTGTCGTTAAGTCCATGAACACCAATACAGCTGAAAGTGATTAACAATGCCCTCAGCTGCTTAATCAACCAGAAAATTATCAAACATGTTTCATTGATTTCATGCCAGGCCCAATAAAAAAAGTGTTCCTTTAATTTTTGTGAGCAGTGTATATCACTGGCAAAAATAGGACAGACCTAAAAGTACAATACTATTTTAAGTACATTTTGATAATGGTATTGTCTTTAAAATAATAATAATAATGGGTTGATAGAATGTGTGTGCAATTTGATTTAATTTAGCATCATTAGAGACAGAAATGAAGGCAAAAACACATGAAGAGGGATTTCTGATCACTCATTTGATTGTAGTTTTAGTTGTGTTTGGAGCACATGAAACAGTTTTGGTCTTGTAGCCAAGGCTCTGAGCTTTCTTTAGAGGTGCAGCTTGACTATATTGATATTTAGGGCATGAATTTTGCTGCTAAACTTCAACATCTCCCAATTGGGGGACCCTCAGGCTTAAAGGGTTAAATGCGTTAATTTCTTTTAACGCGTTATTTTTTTCTAATTAATTAATTAATTAATCATAATTAACACGTTAAATTCCCACCCCTAATATATATATATATATATGTGTGTGTGTGTGTGTGTCTCGTCTCACAGCAGTCTTAGGGAAAAGTTCAGGAGTAGTTGAGTTAAAACTAGACTTTCCTAAAAT
This sequence comes from Aphyosemion australe, assembly GCA_006937985.1. Classification (NCBI taxonomy): domain Eukaryota; kingdom Metazoa; phylum Chordata; class Actinopteri; order Cyprinodontiformes; family Nothobranchiidae; genus Aphyosemion; species Aphyosemion australe. The sequence goes on along the minus strand of SSNS01000003.1, from coordinate 5,944,209 downwards.
CACACTGGAACTTATTCTGTTGTAAAGGACAACCCTCAAGAGGGCGCTGGTCTCTTAGTAAATATTGTTATTTTAATGGATAAATACCTTCTTCACACCTGTAAATGAAATTATCAGTTACCGTTCCTTGCAACTTTTAAAAATGAGTAAAAAATTAGGTTCTCTTCTATAGCATTGTTGGTCAATGCATACTAGACTGTAGAAAAAAATATGGGAGTTTGCAAAACGTATTCATTTTTTAGGAATGAAAACATCAGATTTAAATATTCCTTTACTTTTTTATTTCTATTTGCATTGTTGTGTTTTACTTTTGTGATTGAGAGTGTATTTGTTTAATTACATCTGTGTTCCCAACCAGAGGTTGTAAGCTACAAACATTAGTTTTAAAAATAGTAAAAAAGTGGTGAAAAAACACATAGATGTACCAGTGTTGGTCCTACAGTGTGTGGCCACATGGCTATAACTACACATGAACATTCTACGGTCAGACAGGAAATCTCCCAAAACCTCTAGAGACCAAACGTGACTTTAGATTCATCTGCTACACGTTTCATTCAGCAGGCAGGACGCTTGTTTGGTGAATATCCCTCATGTATGATCAGAGCGGTACCAACGTGCTTCTGAGCAGACCAGAGCCCTCCTAACACACCACACACTGTAGGATTATCTGCTAAGATTATCTTTAGAGCCTACTTAATTATCTTGGTGTGTGACCCAAACCTCACAGGTCAAAGAAATGTGAGCAGGTGTTTACAGCTCACTATGGCCGACCGCCTGAGTTTGGCACTGATTTAACGAGGCAAAACTGGTTTAGACCATTAAGTTAGGAGTCCACTGTGTGCTACTCGCTGTGTCATATCCTCAGAATATCCAGGATTCTTCTTTTAGAGCCTTTAGGATCACACTGTTTGAATTCTACACCACTGAGACAAAATCCTTTAACACCAGAATGAACCCAGTCAGTAACCCGTGTGAGGGGTGAAACCAGAACACACTGGCTGAGTGTGAGAACGTTCTGCAGGTTTTCATCCGACACTCCAACCTTTCACAGTCACTTTAATCAAAGTGAAAACAGAACGGCTCATCCATGACTTGAGAGGAACGGTCCCATCACAGAGCTCTGATGGGAGTGACCCGGACTCCATCTGAAACATGAACTCTGTTCTCAGGAGCTCACGTTTCACCTGAAGTCCCTGCTGAGGTCACCAGGAAACTCCTACACCCGACTCAAATACTGGCACATTCATGAAAGATCATTAACAAATGAACATTGATTAAAAATAAACATTTTCTCCTGGAATGCAAAGTGCTCACTAGGAATGTTTCACGACCAGTCTTCAGATGAAAACCGGATTCCTCTGCGTCTCTGGAAGGTAAACTTTTCCACACATCCTGTTTTCCGACAGGAAAGGCCGCGACTGTCCAGCAGGACTCGGGACATAAAGGCAGAGGATGCAGAGCATTTCTGCAGGTTGTGATGTCACAGTCGTTTACAGAAAACCCGGAGGTCTTCGGTCCTCTGAGTTCAGAAAGCTGCTTCCACAGGATTTACAGATGAAGACCAGGCCACTAGACTCACTTAGGGTTTGATTTCCTGTTGCCGTCCTCATACAGCAGAGCCTGGAAACAAAAAGATGTGAGCAATGTAGCAAACAGATCAAACGATGCTCAAAGGAAACGATCTTAAAAAGTGCTAAATTATAAAATCAGGATGTTTTTAAGGGGAATTCACATAAAAAAGTTTAAAGTTTTAGCTGTGTACAATCAGAACACCTGCCTCATTAATAAACCAAAACACTTAGAGGATTAGATTTGTATTTAGCTGAAGGTGATACTTTGACTTTTGCGTCAGAGCTAAAGGTGCTCTAACCCACCTTGCTCTCCAGAACCCGGCTATGGGTCGGGCTGCTCAGGTCCTCCAGAGTCTCTGCTGCTGGCCTGTTGAGGGTTTCAGGCAGCAGGAGGCCCAGACATCCAGCAGACAGGCCGCTCAGGCAGAAGACCGTGAAGGGCATGGAGGTGTGCAGCGCTCGCTGAAACATTAAACACATTCACCTGAGCTTAGTTCTCAGAGTCACCACCAGGGGGAGCCTAGCTACAAAAAAACCTACAGAGGAAAGTCCCAAAGATTTCTCAGAGCTGGTTTAGTAATGGCTTCAAACCAGCATCACCAGACCAGTTTACAGGTCAACAATCCAAACTCAGAGCAGAAGAACAGGAGCTGACTAAACACGTCTGTAGATGTGAAACATAAGAAACTTTCATTACTAAAGTTTATTTTTCAACCAAGTCTTATTGTAAACTTTCCGGTTGTTTCCATGACAACGAAGTCATGTTGAGTAGCTTTCAGCATGAATCATCCCCATCATTAACATAACTCAGGCCTTCATACTCCCTGTTGAACCTTTTCTAGACGAGGAGAGCAGCGCTGAGCGGTTAATCTAGTTTCTGTTAGGATGCAGATTTCTGCAAAATAACAGAATTACCGTGGTCAAATCTAGCTGTAGAAGCAGCTCTTAACTTCAGACCCTAACACCCCCTCAGTATGACTTACAAGGCATTCATTCCTACTAGAGACCACTGCAAAGGTATTGATTAAACGAGTGTTCCACACTTTTAAATAGAAACACAGATCATAAGAGAGCGGTCACTGCACGGCATAGAGTAGTTTAAACAATATTATTCGGCTTTTTGGAGGAGTTGAAACCAGCAAAAACTTAAACCCTCTCCTCTGCCCCAACCTAGTTGGAACTGTGACCCGGTGAAGGCCATGGAACCGGCCAGGAGTCAATGCATCCTCCACCCTCCTCAGAACCTCCCTCACACCTCTGACCGAAGTGCGCACATTAATGCTGTGCACTGAACTCTCTGTAGCAATTGAGAGAAATATGAAGGAGGCCTGTAATTTGTATCATAGGTATACCTCAACTATGAGACAAAATAAGAAAAGAAAAATCCAGAAAATCACACTGTATGATTTTTTTAAAATTACAGGCCTCTCTCATCTTTTTATGTGGGAGAACTTGCACAATTGGAGGCTGACTAAATACTTTTTTGCCCCACTGTAGTAGCCTAGTGAACCAGACCAAAATCTTGCCTTGCAAAGTTTGGTCTAGTTTGGTGTGGGCCAATCACAGAGCGGGAGTAGCCGATGACGTCAGAGCTGCGGCCGCGAACACAAACAACATGGCGGCAACACAGGAACCATGTTTGTTTGAAACGGCTTTGTCATCAACATTGGATTATTTAGACTCCAACGTGCGTAAGTCTGTCTGATATACTTAACGGCTTCTTATTTTTATCAAAGTAGTGCAATGTCCCAGTACACCTGATATTCACATGTTTTTATACAAAAACGACAGAAATCATTGATGTTAGACGCCATTGCTGCCTCCCGCTTTTCCATCGCTGTGATTACATCATGTTGTTTGTCACTCTGATTGGTCCTAGCGCTATCCAATTGCGTGCAAACAGTTTGAAAGACAACCGTAGATCTTGCCTCACGACTGAGAGCCGTCAAAGGTTTGTGGCCAGACTATATATTCACATATATAGGATGGCTTGCCAGGCTACCACTGTAGTTGACTAAAGTCTAATTTATATTTCTCCGTCTGCGTCGGTACGAAGACATGCAGCGCCATTTTGCGTTGGCGCAAGGGCTCTCCAACAGGTCCACAGAGGGTGGCGGATACTTGCCTTCTTTTTTAACTGTCCGTCGAGAGCGACGGAGAGCGCAAGCTTGTGATCGGTCAGGACGCCGCTTCCTTGAAATACGTCAACAGCACCGCCATTGCCGACCCAAATTTTAAAGAGAACTGAATATATTTAGCGGCAGACATGGAGCAGATTGAGGAATACCTCGCGGAAAAACTCATAAAATATTAAGATTTATTCACCCGTGACTAAAGGAGCACAAAGCAAGCATTTTATTCGTGGACGGAAACGATGGGAAATGTGGGTTTAGAGGTGCCGACAGCATGAAGAGGTGGAGGAGAATGAGGAACAAACTCGTCCGTGTTAAAGTCTCTAAAATACATTAAAACAATATAAACACAGTAGTAAATACACTATCATGGACCAGATACATGACTGTAATGGTGGCAGGATACCCCAGAAAAGCGCTATGCCCTCTGTTGTTCTAGTGGGGAATTGCGTTGCAACTCTCCCCAGGTGACGGAGAAGTCTGAAGGGAAAACATCTCTATCAATGCGTGCGTGACTCCACACTCGAGCTAATGGAGAAATATAAATTAGGCTTAAGCCTAACAGTCTTTGTAAATCACTTTTGTTTTTTGGTAGTGGAATGTCTGTGATTGCTCTCACTTTATATGGATCTTGCTGTATGCTGGCTGCAGATAGCTTGTCTCCCAGGTAAGTCACTTCATTTACTCCAAACTGACATCCATCCATCTATCCATTCTCTTCCGCTTATTCGGAGTCGGGTCGTGGGGGCAGCAGCCTAAGCAGAGAGGCCCATACCTCCCTCTCCCCAGCCACTTGGGCCAGCTCCTCCGGGGGAATCCCAAGATGTTCCCTGGCCAGCCGAGAGACATAGTCCCTCCAGCATGTCCTGGGTCTTCCTTTGGGTCTCCTCCCGGTTGGACGTTCCCGGAAAACCTCACCAGGGAGGCGTCCAGGAGGCATCCTGACCAGATGCCTGAGCCACCTCAACTGGCTCCTCTCGATGTGGAGGAGCAGCGGGTCTACTCTGAGCCCCTCCCGGACGACTGAGCTCCTCACCCTATCTCTAAGGGAGAGCCCAGCCACCCTACAGAGAAAACTCATTTCAGCTGCTTGTATCCGCGATCTTGTTCCTTCGATCACTACCCAAAGCTCGTGACCATAGGTGAGGGTAAGAACGTAGATCGACCGGTAAATCAAGAGCTTTGCCTTCAGGCTCAGCTCTCTCTTCACCACTACAGACCGGTACAACGCCTGCATCACTGCAGACACAGCACCAATCTGTCTATCGATCTCCCGATCCATCTTTCTCTCACTCGTGAACAAGACCCTGAGATACTTAAACTCCTCTACTTGAGTCAGGACCTCGTCCCTGACCTGAGAAGGCATTCTACCCTTTTCTGACTCAAGACCATGGTCTCTGGGAGTATGGGGTACCAGGCCCCTTGATACGGGCTGTTAGGTCCTTGTACGACCAGTGTCAGAGCTTGGTCCGCATTGCCGGCAGTAAGTCGGGCTCATTTCCGGTGAGAGTTGGGCTCCGCCAAGGCTGCCCTTTGTCACCGATTCTGTTCATAACTTTTATGGACAGAATTTCTAGGTGCAGCCAAGGTGGTGAGGGGATCCGTTTTGGTGGCCTAAGGATCAGGTCTCTGCTTTTTGCAGATGATGTGGTCCTGTTGGCTTCGTCAGAACGTGATCTCCGGCTTTCGCTGGAGCAGTTCGCAGCCGGGTGTGTATGGGGGAATTTAACTGACAAATATCAAGAGCTTGAATTTTAAATTTAAGAACAGGATTTTATATCCTTGCTTTCAAAACTTGTAATGCTTGCACTCAAAATGTCTGCTCTCGTTCAAATATTCTCTGTTCTCCCTCAAATCCTTCTTTCTGCACTCAGATTTTAAGTTTCTTGCACAGATATTTTCTTCACCTGTGCAAACTTTCTCTCTGAACGGATCAAAACTGCTCCCACAACTCTGTTCCCTGCGCTCACGGATTTTTTCTGCTCGCTCGCAAACCTGGTAGTATAATCTCCTAGCAACCGCTCGGCCAATGGGAGACTGTTTGGAACTGGGCGGTGACAAACCTCTTCAGGGTGCGCTTGTTTTCTTCATGTGAGCTAAGCTTGCCTGTGTAGTTTAAACATATAGCTACATCTGCTTTTCCTGCACTGAAAACAGGCCTATATAAGAATGTATTTTATGTATTTTGTGTATATTTCAAATGTATCTGGTCTAAACATGTCTTAGTTTTAAAATGTTAGCATGAATTCATAGTTTGTGAAACATTAAAATCGTGTTTTCTGTGGAAACTGCGCCCCCTAGTGGAGAAGCTTTGGAGGAAAGAATGAACTCGTCAGTCTGCCATCTTTCCATCGCATCAGTTACATAACTTTTATATTTATCAGAGATATTTGGTTGCCTTGCAAACTTTCCACAAGAAGGTAAGTAGAACTTTATTTAAAATATCAGTGTGTAAATTAATGTAGCCGTTTCACATTTGACTTTATCAAGATATCAGTATTTTTCTCATTTAAACCGAGGATGGTTAGTGGACAGGTGATGAAGCTGACTTT